>VUQG01014175.1:42352-57204 GCA_015106755.1 Etia nguti | reverse complement strand
AGAGGTTAAAAAGATGCAACTCTATTTTTCTCGTCCGTTCTTGCCCTACAGCTTCACCAGTACCCGCTGGCTGAGACCTTCTGCTGTGATGGGCAAGCCAACCAGACATATGGTGGACACTAGAAATGAAACGGGGATCAGCATATCTATATGGGACCGAAGGGCATTATAACTGCGGCAGACAGATGCAACCATAATCTGCGTCTAATTAAATGCTACAGTTATATAAACAGGAAAGAGCTGCATTAACAAGGAATCAGGGGATACCTGATACCATGCAGTTCTTTTATGTCTCATACAGACAAACAGTGGTGGATATATTTCAATGGAAATTCCAATGAAAATACAGTGAAGCCTTTAAGACAGCCGTCATCTGCGTGCCTTGCATGTTTATTTTCTAGATTACCTCAACAAATTATGGGTCACGCACAATTGCACAAACAAAGAGTGCGGCTGAACTTACATATTGACTTAGCTGCTGAATGTCCCTATGGGTGTCTATGGTTAAAGGAAATGTTATTGAGCAGCCTTTCTAGGAACGGCCTGGTGGGAATAGGTTGTTGGGAAAACGATCTGTGTGTCATCCAACTATGCAGCACAGCACTCATTGTTTAGACAACCACTTGAACGTCACTTTATCTCTCTAGTGCACAAACAGCTTGCATGGCTCTGCAACCTTCTAGTACCTTCTTCCTAAACTAAGAATTATTGCTGTATAACATTTAAATATAAATCTATAGTTTTACCTTTACTGCTTCACAACAGAGAATAAGGCAATATGAGATGCTGGGGTGTTATTGAGTTTATCATCATCGACTCAAATAAGTGTTGCCTGATTGCTACACCCTGTTTGAAGGGTGCTATAAACCAGTGATTGTAGTCAATGTGCTGTTATACCAAAGGGTCATAAAATGCTCAGTATTGTATACAGATCTAAGTAGCTTGTAAAGAAAAGCCACTGGATTTCTTTAGGTTTCTTGAAGACCAAATGGTGGAGAGACCCAGGTATTTAATCCCTAGTGGGAGTGTCCCTTAAGAGGGACGTTGACCCACTATTGATTATGTGTGATAAGGTGTGAAAAAGGGTGTGGGTCATTATCAGCAGAAGTTTCGGGTGAAACCATCGTGAGACCTTGCCTCACCGGATCATGTGACCTATTGAGAGATCAAGTCACAGAAGATGTGAGTGGGCATCGAGGCATCTGGGAAGGGATCTCAAAACTGGCTTGTAGTTGGCAGACAGTTGGTGTTGTAAGCAACCCCAAAGTGGACAATGACAAGACAATGTTGTTCCATTTGTCATTCTGTTTCTTCCTAGTTGGTGTCTGACCCTTTTTCCTGTGCATCTTTACTGATTTGATGAAAGCCCGACTGGGATAACCACCTGTTTAAAGAGCTTTCTTTACACGTGTGTGTTCCTTTTCTTTCCTTTCTGGCTTAGAGGGAATGTTTTCTGCCCAGTGTTCTAGGGTCCTGATTACTCCAAAGTTGTGTTCCAGCGGGTGGCGGTGGAGTCAAAGAGTAGGTACTGGTCTGTGTGTGGGCTTCTGGTAAACTTCCCATGTTGAGGTTTCCATTCTCCTCAATGTGCACAGCACAGTCCAGAAATGGCAAACTATTATCCTTTGTGTCTTCCCTGGTGAACTTTATGTTTTTATCCACTGAGTTGAGGTGAACAGTGAAGGCTTCTACTTCTTGGGTTTTGATATTGACCCTGGTGTCATCCACATATCTGCAGCAGTAGAAGCCTACAGAAAATGCAGTCACTTTTCTTTCCGAGTCCCTTAGATTACCATGAGCTGGATGACTGAGAACCTACACATGCATATTGAAAGCAAACAGATTTTGAAGCAGGGTTTTACTGTCATAGGCTCTGGTGTAGACCAGTGGTTTAGAAGTTTTTATGGCACACCAAAGAGCAAAGCAAAACTTCAAGTGACACCTGTTTTTATATCTGCAGAAGATAGCCTTTATGTCATCTGGAACGCCAGATCCTTTTGCATTAAAAAAAAAAAAAAGTACTTTCCAAGTGCATCTTTAGCTTGCTTGGCACTATGCTAGCATTACTTAACTCCTCCAAACAAATGATAAATTCAGGCTGAAGGCTGTGGACATCCCCACAGCAGCTGAAGAAAAAAAAACGACAGGTAGCTTTTGCAGCCTTTTTTTCCTTTAGGTGGTTTTCTCCACACAGCAAGGTCAGTTTTTCCTCTACACTTTCAATCAGGGCCTTCAGATTTGTACTGATATTGTACATTTTAATTTTACTGATCATTTTTATGCAGCTATAATAGCAGTGTTTGGTTGTCAAACATCACAAGGCACATATCGACTTTCCTCAAGACATACCAGTGTGTCTCTCCACACTATCTGGGAAGAAGCACTGGTGTAGAAATCAACTAAAATGATTGTGTTCTGGGAGTAACCAATGACTGACCAAATTTCAGGAGGCTGGGAAGGATATACTTGGAGGAGCGTTGCTGCTTTCCAGCAGAGGTGAATGAGATCAATTATACTGCAAACCATTTTAGACTAGCAACATGACAATAAAAAAAAAAAATGAGTGAATAACTTAGTGACTTCTATTAGACGCTGATGCCTTCAGCAAACCACATTAGATCTGCTATTGGAGTCTATTGGAATTTAAACACTGATAAAGCAGAGGCACAGCAAACTTCTAAATAAACGCTTTGCATCCTCACCTATGGTTTGACAGGTTCGTGCACACACCGTCCGTCTCAGGATCTCATAAACCTGTGGAACATTTCAGCTTGTTAGAATGGAAAAAATGGACTAATCTTTGAATAATATGATACAGGAGGGAGCGATGTAAACACAGAGACTTACTATTCTGCCCCTTGTAGCATTGTCAAAGAAAGTGTCTTTAGATGTGATGTTGTACCTGAAGGAAACACAACCAATGAACAACTATAAAAGACAATGATTCAGAGAAAGCACCAGCTGGTGTTAACCACTAAAGTTTACATTATCAGCAAATGAACTGATTGCGTCTGTGGATTGATGCTAAGAGTAGGTTGCTTATACTATGAAAAGGGGTTCTACGGTTTTTGCACAACGTAGTGTTTTCAACTTTAAGCACAGAATACACCCAGAACAAAATAGAACAGGTGGCTGTGTGTCCCCAATTTTGTGGTTTAAAAAAAAAAAAAAGTGTAGTGACTTTGCCATGATTTGCTGTTTAGGTTAATGGAAGGCTGTGACTATAGCATCCATAGGCGGGTCCATCTAAGGGCCAGCCCTGGTACCAGACCAACTGTGTTTTTCTTTCTTATCATTACTTAGTCTTATTTTATATTGAACATAAGCACATTCTCTTAGAAACCATAAAAGAAGGCTCTATAGAAAAAAAAAAAAAATCTGTGTTCGTATTTATCTCACAAGTGTAGCTTGTCCCTGGAGAAGCAGTGTGAAAGAAATTTGGTGCGTCCTTGATCTTGATGTGGTACTTTAGGCTGGAAAGGCTTGGTCAGCGTTCTCCACACTGTGCTCATACTGGAGCCGAAACCAGTTTCCTCTTTGAGCTCATAACTCTGGGGTAACCAAAACATACAGAGTTAACTATGTTACTACCTGTTAGATACACACATCCAAAGAACCTAACACTGTCTGAGAATAAAGACCTAACACTGAGTGGTACTGCAGTAATAACCTCACGTGTAAATATAATTATGGGTATGACTGTCTCTGTAGTTTTAACTGAATTTGAAAAAACTGTCACACCAAAGTCTTAGGTTTAATTTCTTGAAATGTTAAAACCCTTAAGTTGGTTATTCATTATTCTCTTTTAGCCATTATACTTGGCGGGGGGAAAAAAAGAACTACAGAGACACCCTATCAACTTCAACTGTTTGCTAACCTAACAAAAAGACTGCTACAGTGAGGTACTCAGATCTTACCGTTTTGGTGGGGACTCTAATCTTGAGAAACTCGGCCTCTCGACATAATACTGGCCATGGTGCGTGGACTCTGGTAAAGCTGGGGCCATGGCTCTTTAACTGAAAAAACAAAAACAATTCAGATGTGTTTATGTAAGCAGTATGGGGAATTAAACATGCTAGTCAGATCCAAACACAGTTTTGATTACCCATGATTCAGTGTTTACAAGCACTTACCATGACTGAGCTTGTTTTCTACCAATAATGCTGTATTGCCCTCAACTTTTTATGCTCGGGGAAATGTATCAGCAGACTGCTTGGCTGACAGTACCTGCTGTTTAAAAATGGCTTACCAGACCATCTGCCAATACTGCTTTGCAATCCAATACAGCAGACTTTGTTTTAGCAGGAGAGACCTAAATACATGCTGCTCTTCACTTGATATTTTTGCTTCTCAGTGCTTTTTCCCTCGAGGCCTTACAGTTGACATCCGCAAGGGCTAACTCTACATTTCGCATTCAACACCGAGTTTTCTTTGAAATCCAAGCCAGGTGCAACTAATCCTTGCCATCATTCTGACCTACTGAAAAGCTTTGGCTAGCCTGTTTAGCCAGCAGCATTCCTCTGGTATCTATAAAAGATAGATGTGTCCTGTGCTCCTACAGCAAAGCCTGGAGCCATTTGCAGTTTGTTGGTGCAGAATGTTCATAACACATTGGAGGTTTTGTTTTTTGTGTTTTTACCTCCAACTTCAAATGTAACGTATTAATTGTATGTAAGATGAAATTCTGACTCATCTAGCTGCTAATGAATCATGTTCCAGTGCCCACACGGTAATTAGTATATTAATATTAATATGCATTAGCAAAATTTGATAATTGGTTGCTTCAAATAGCACCAAGAGATAGATGATTGAATTCCTGAATATGAGTGCAATGACAAAACTTTTTCCGGATTCCTGTAGCTGAATATAAATAGAAAGTATAAGTGAAGCAACACATTTACAAGAACTTTGCTCCCAAAAAAAATAAAAAATGTTTGCAGCAGGCCTGATGGAGCTGGTTTTTAGTGTGAGTGAGAGTGTAAATGAAATGAAAGCGGAGCCAGTGGGGGATGACAGCCAGGTAACCTTACCCTCCTTAGACCCCCCCATTAGGTTCTGTAAGAGGGGGGGGAGTGAAAAGAGAAAGGTGGTATGGCAAATGACAGAAACCTGAAACTATTCCCTTTCTCCTCTCGACTCCTACTCTCCTGAGATCTTTCACTCCCCCTCACCACCCTCCCCTCCTCACATATATTACTGTAGCTTGTCTTGCCTGCTAGACACTGTTTCACTGACTGATTGACTGCCTCAGTGTCACTCTTACTGCTCTTATTTCATTATCATCTCTCTCCCTCTGTCACATCCACACAGACTTTAGTCCCACACATCGCATACAGCTGAATGTGAAGGCACCTGAGATTCACCTCACTTTAATAAGATGTGTTTGTTATAAATAATCCATATGTACACACACACACACACACACACACACTGCGTGTACTTTTACCGTTTACAAATGACCAAAAATGCAAGAAAATTAACTGAAAGAAACACTCGAGTAAATTAACTCACTAAAGCATGAAGAGACTGAGCTGAATCTGAAATTGTTTGAGTTTGAGTTCCAATAAACAGAACAGCAACAAGGTGAAAGCAATCACCATCACCTGTCACGTCACAGCATGTTTATGTGTCATGGAAAAAAAGCTTATATTTCTGAGGACTTAAGAGGTTGTTTATGCTCATCAGACTATAAAAGGGTTACAGAATTCATCCCAAACAGACAGGTACAGTAAAAATCAAGGAATTTGAAGACCACTATCACTCTCCTCATGAGTGGTCGATCAACAAAGATCATTCCACGAGTAAGAGGTGTTAAAGTCTAAGGGTTTAACCCAGAGCAACGTCTAATCAACCAAAGGTCTGAAACTAAAACTGGTCTACTGTTTTAGGTTTATGAGTCCACCACCGGGAGATCACTGAATGTGGTGTACATGGCAGGATTAAAACAAAAAAGGACATTGCTGCCCATCTGCAGTTTGCTAAAGATCACATGGATGAGCCAGATGGCTGCTTAAACAATGACTGTTATTGGGATGAATGAGACCAAAATAGAAGTTTTTGTTTTAATGAGAAGTTTTATGTTCAGATAAAGGGAGCTACTCCACTGCAGGATAACAGTGTTATCCCACCTGTGAAACATGGTCTCATGGTTTTCAGCTCTTTTGTATAACAGTTATACAATGAAAAAAATATTTGAAATATTAGCATTTAGCAATTCCCAGAAATCTTTAGTCGAGTGGGAACACAGCAACTAAAAACATTTGACTCCAGACACAGTGTTTCCTTCAAGCAGATATTAGATCTTTTTCCTCAAAAACAAAATCACAAAGTCATATCATACTTGGATTTTTTGTCTCCTTTCTGTAATCAGATACTCTGCATGTATGTAGACCACATTCGTGCAACACTGAAAACACTATAGACCTCACAGACTTTCAAGAAACCCCTGAACATTAGGTTAATATCCTAAGAGACACAAGCTGCATTTCTTGATTTATATTTCAGTTCCTTTTCAATCTCCTTCGATACTCCCACATTTCATCTGATCATTTCAGTTGAGTTTTCTTTTCTTGTCCAAATCAAAAGTCAGATTCATGACAATATTCATAGTACTAAAAGTCCAAAATTTATACTTTTCTGCCGTAATCAACTGTAATCCTTGTCATAAGTACTGTTAATAGAACCGTTGAACTCTACTACCTGTGTTATTGTTAGATAAAGTTTTTACAAAATTAGACAACACATATCCAGAGACTACATTTCCCCCGAGGCCCCTCCGCACCCCCCAAGGGTTTACCCTCAACTCTTTACCCATCTGCCATCATCAAAAACACAGACACTTCAGTAAATTTAGGACAAAACAATCCAGCAGGTTTCACTCCACACTGACCTGGTTTTTCTGTGTTTTTCAAGCAGCAAACTGATGGCTGAAAATTCTGCAACCTTACAATGGACTGACCATCTGCCACAAAACTGAGAAATAAGCAATGAATTGCCGATGCACTCCATCCTGACTTGCACCTTTTTTTGTAGCCCCTCTTCACCAGTATTCTGTTTCACCTGCGTAATCAACATTTATCATCTTTCTCTCGATCCTTTCCTCCCTCTTCCTCCTCCTCAACCTCTCTTCCCATCGCTATCGCTCCATCAAAAAGCAGAGGATATAAATACCTTTTAGCCTGGAGAAGGTTAATTAGTAGAGGGATTTCCAATTAGCTCTTTATCTCTGTTGGGGGCGTAACTAGGCCGCAGCCGGGGGCGCCTTTGGGTAGGAGGGTGGTGGGTTATGAGAGGGTGATCAGGTGGGTGATCGGATGGCTGAGCAGAAAAGTGTAGCAGGAAGTGGAAAGAAATCAAGAGAGATGAGGGGGATTGGGTGAGTGAGATAAACGAAGAAAATACAAAGAAAGCAACAAACTGAACCATGGGAAACATGGGCATTAGCAAAATTCCAAGATTGGGATTTGGAGGCAAAGCTGGAGGTGGCAGAGTTAAAGATGTTAACATTTTCATCAAGAGTGACAGTATGGACAAGATTAGAAATGAATATTTCAAAGGGAGAGCCCAGGTTGAGTGTTTGAGAGAAAACATTAGAGAGGCAAGGCTGAGATGGTTGAACAGGTGTAGAGGAGGGATATAGTGGATATACTGAACAAAGGATGTTGAATATGGAGCTGCCAGAGAGGAGGAAAAGAGTAAGACTTCAGAGGAGGATAATGGATGTCATTAAGGAGGACATGCAGAGGGTTGGCATGACAGAGGAGGCTAGTAGAGGGTGAGACATGGGCAAATGATCTGCTGTGGTAACCCCTACAGGGAGCAGCCAAAAGAAGATAAAGAAAGAGGTCAGAGGTCAAGTCAGATTTCTATAAGACCTGAAGTCTTTTTACAACCACAGCTATCGCTACCTGGTGGCCTTAAGATAAAAGTGCCTCAAAGCTGCATCTATTTTCCAATCCACAAGGTACATCTATCTTTTACAGCATCTATAGCTAGGTGTTAGGATGACATCAGTAACTTTCTACAGATCTCTAGGTGGTAGGATGATACCTGTAGGTAGCTAGATTTTTTCTTTGTTGTTAAAATCAATTAGCAAAAAACGCACCTCACCTGTGTTAGCACTGTGATGGACTGGAGACCTGTTCAGGGTGTACCTTGCCTATCACCATGCAACAATCTCCAGCCCCCAGCAAGAAGTAATTCCAACTGTCAAAAATAAATGAACTAAATGCAGGAGTTGCATTGCATTCAAACTAAATGCAATGCACCTCCTCCAGTTGACACACAACTAGGGTTGCAACCTTTTTAACTATCAAATAAGGGACACTTTGGTGTGCCAGAAGCACAATGTAGAGCCAGGTGTGTATGGTGTAAATATGCATTGTATGGTCATATTCTTACAATAAAAATGCAGTAAAATGTTGGTATTCAGTTTAATCAATACCTCATCTATAACAATAAAGAAAAATAAAGTAAATGATGGCAGAAATCCTATGGGCACTTCCTTTTAAAAATAAGCAAAAAAGAAAAAAATATTGAAATAAAATACTGTAAATACAGGCTTCAATTACCCAGGTTAATATGCTGCGCAGACCAAACAGCACCGTATTTTTACGAGTCACGTCTTAGTCCTGGACACAAGCACTCGTTTGATATAATTGCGATCAAATCAGATTTGGTATTTGTAAGAGTGCCATCTGTTGGTCAGAAAGTGACATTTCAAGTAACTGTCAATATATAGGACATTTAAGTTGGAATAAGGGACGTACAAATGTTGCTCATTATACGGGATGTCCTGGCTAAAACGGGACATTTGGCAGCTCTACACACAACTCACTTCCCATTAACTGTAGCTGACGCTGACAACACAGAATTACACTTTGAGAACTTTTGAGAGGTGAGTAATACTCCTGTTTCGAAAACAGTTAAGCACTTGTCATTAACATTAACGTGGCCCTGATACACTCATGTTGCCCATATAGCTATTAGCAGTTACCCGTTAGCCACATTAGCGGTCTATTATCATGAAGGTTTTGGCTAGCTGCTATGGCTAACAATAACATAACTGTTGAAGTCGAGGCTAAGCTGTAAAGGTCATCAGTGTGGCCCATCTGTAATATTAACAGAGTTGATTTAACAGGATAACAGTTATTTTGGTTCAGAAAGTGTTAAGTCCCAGATTTGAAAATAAAGAAAAAGCCTGCCAATAACTAGGCAGAAACAGTGGCAAAGCCATTTTACCAGCTCTAATCACTGATAAAATATGATACCAAGTAACCACAAGCACAGTATTACGTCAGACAAGCCAGAGATCTTGTTTGGTTTTTCTTTGTGGTAATGAAAATGATACAATAGCAGTAAAATACTTAGTAAAATATGTATTGTTATGTTTCCAGGTAGACTGATTTATACTGGATTTCGCAGTGAGCAGCATGTTTTTCATGGCAACTCACCCAGTCAAATATACATATAAAAAAAAAAGATTTCTTTCATTTTGCACTAGGAGCAGAGTAGGAGGTTTTCATACACCTTAGCCTACTTCTCAAAACACACTGATCTAGACTAGCAAGATGTTCTACACACACAAGTGTTGTTGGATTTTTTTGACCCTATTCCATTTTACGCTGAAAACAATAAAAAAAAAATGAATTAATTAAAAAAAAAAACAACCAAATAACAGTGCTGCTGTATTAGATGGAGAGCGCAGTCAAAATGCAGGTAACCTACACTTGATACTGTGCATGAATATACTCTGTTACAGACAGGTGATGGACTGAAGCTGCAATTACTTTGCTGACAAAGTGTCTACGTGGGAAGAACAGCACAAAAATATTAGCAGAGCACCAGTTTCGGCGCTACATTTTTATCTACATGGTGCTCCCAGAATGCAGCACTTACTGCCAAATACACAGTTACTGTATCAGTGTAAAATGGAAGAAAAATAGTTTCATGTATAAAAATACTGTATGGGTTGCAGTTTGCAAGTACAGAGCTGTTATTCATTTGGCTAATTAAAACTAAGGCAAGATGCCCGATGAATCCTAGCATGGAGTCCACTGCAACACAAATATGTTTTACAAGACGAATGGAACATACTTATTTTTTCCAATTATGAATGCTCCTATGCCTTCATCTATTTAATATTTAAGTGTTTAAAATGTTTAAAAAGAAAACTTAACCCTAGTCTGTTTCTAAAAACCCCATGGACTGAAATCTTCACAAGTCCCAGCTCTACTTCTTCAATTAAAATCTCGCTCTGATTTAATTAAGCGTGTTCTCTAAGAGGATGTCCCTAAGAGATCAAAGGTCAGCGCAATAATCCTGAGACACAATCAACAAGTTTGACATTCGAGTCACTCTTCTTTACCAGTATCCAATTAATCTGAAGTCAAACAGGTTGGGCACAATTAGGGTCATCTTTTTTATTTTATATAAAAAGTATACTTTGCCACTGGTGATGCTCAATGTGTTTATGATAACTTTAAAACAGAACAGCAAAAACTCTTCCTACTAACTCACTCGAGAATAGCTGTAGCTCAGGAGGTAGGTAGGCCATCTACTAATCTCAGAGTTGGTGGTTAAATCCCTGATTGCTCCAGTCTGGGTGCCAAAGTACCCCTGGGTAAGATACTAAGCCCCGGGTTGCTCCCGATGCGTTAAGCAGAGTGTGAATGTGTTTAAATGTTAGATAGAAAGCTTTTAGATGTAAATAAAGGAACATTTTAAAACACATCAGATTCTCACTGGGGGGGTGGGGGTGGGGGACTAATCTTACCAACTTCAAAATGCTAAAACATTTCAAGCAAAATGACTTTTGACATTTATAATTACCCAAGAAGTCTCGACTGAGACACTTACACTGACCCTAATCCCTCAAAAACATAAAAGTTTCTTCCAAAGCCTTTGGAACACATTTAACTACCAACATAAGCCAGCAGGCCACCGGTTAATTACCTGCTTTATTTTAAGTTAGAGGTGCAGTTTGTACTTCTTTGCTTCTGTTGTATGCACTTGATTAACTATGATTAATGTTGAACAGCTTCACCCAGTTTTATTATGCAAGTCTATGTGAACACAGACTACAGTGGAAAATTGATTTTTGGTACATGACTTATAATATCTGTAAGGCTGCTTCTCAGCCAGTGCGCCCTCCATTTGCCAACACCTCCTACAACGACATCAAGCTATACAATGATGGAAGGAGAGCAGTTATGTTTGTCAGAGTACTTGCCACTTTGTTCAAATTAAGGATATTGGGATGTTTGTTCCTCTCAGTGGCAGATTTTACCCCTAGATCCATGAGACGAGATAAAGAGCTATCAGTCAGTCAGCTAATCTCATCCTGGCTTAGGTTCCATTGCCACACTGTCAACAATCTGATTAATACTAGCCTGCAGACTCCACACACTGCCAACTGGCTGCAAGCCCACACACACACACACACACACACACACACACACTAAAATGGGTATCATACACACGACAAGCCCTGCACTGGTAAGTTAGACACTACAGTACACTATTATTTCTTAAACATTTTAGAGTACATGAGACATTTATTCTGTTTTTGCATTGTATTGTGTAAAAAAAAAAAAAAATTCTATTTTTTTTAACTATACGAGCGGAACAAGTAAGCGTCACTTAAATTTACCAATTGAATCCTCTTGTTGAAGCCAAAGTGCAGCAGAAGCTCATTAACTAACAAACTGAAGTTTAACAATAACTACATTTGTACAACTTTGTGGCAGTGAGCCTGGAGCATCATTACCACAAAGCAAGCAGAACACATAGCCGGTGTTTTGCCAAGTGCCATGCACAAGCATGCACGCGCAAACACACACACAAACAACAAAAGTAGGACAGAGCCACACAAGCTAGCGCCAGTAACACACAATGACAGCAAAAGTGATTTGTACGTGTCAAGACAAAATTAGCCGTTTTAGGCCAAAGTAGGAAATCCATGCAGAGGTCAGAGCAGCAGCTGTGTTGGCTAAAGTGACTAGAATTAAAGGCTGTTAGCATGGATGAAACATCGAGGCCACTGTGGATTCTCCAAAATAAACAGGATCTGCACTAACTGGACATTTTATTAGGTACACCCTGCTTTTACTTAGCTGGACACCCTTTTGCTATCAGACCTTTCTTCATGATTCAACAAGGTGCTATAAATATTCCTTTTGGTTCATAGTAACATGAAGGCATCACACAGTTGCTGCAGATTTGTCCGCTGCATATCCATGATAAGAAGCTCTAATTCCACCAAAGGTGCTCCGCTGGATTGAGAGCTGTGACTCTGGAAGCCATTTAAGTACAGTGAACTTATTGTCATGTTGAGCTTTGATGCACAGTTGGTACAAAGGTCTGCCAAGAAACTACACTGCCCATATCATTACACCACCACCATTAGCCTAAACATCTCATGCAAGCCAGGATGGATCCAAACCTCATTTTATTTATGCCAAATTCAGATCAAAATGTCACAGCAGTAATTGAAACTCATCACACCAGGTAGTATAACAGGGACCGTTTCCTGTTCTTAGACAGCAGAAGTGGCAGCCAATACGGTTTTCTGCTCCTTCAGCCTGTCAGTTTCCAAAGTTTAACATGTTGTGCATTCACAGATTCTGCATACCTTGGTTTTAGCAAGAGATCCACCAACACCAACAACCATTTCCAACAACCATGCCATGCTCAAAGTCACTCGTTACCCATGCTCAGTTTGAACTTCTGCAGGTCATCTTGACCAGGTCTACCTGCCTTAGTGCATCACGTTGCTGATATGTTGAATTACAATAAATAAAAATGATTAGACTGCCAGTAACCAGAAAGCAGCAGCAAAGGTAAGCCACAAGGTGAGACTTTGTAATGCTTGCGGCAGAAGGTGCGTCGCGAAACATCTGACGTGATGAAATCACTTGTGGTAAATGGACACAGCCCAGTGTACAGGGACGCTGTAGAATCTGCACACACTTAATGCAACTTGTCGAGCTGATAATTTGGCTATATTCCAGCCCATGCTCAACAATGAGCAATCTCTGTGTTTTCAGTAGACACAGATCCATCCATAATGGTAGAAAACACTGACAGTTAAAGGTTTCCTTTCTGCAGGCATTTACGGATGAAGGCAGAAGGCTGAATGACTCAGACTTGACTTTTTTCTCCCATCACTTAGGTTTGCAGGTTTGGTGCAGCTTGCACCAAGTTATGCATCAGTGGGTTGCCCTTGGATACAAGCCATTTCTGACACAGAAAGCTGCCATTCTCTGAAACCACAACCACAAACTACTTTGCAGCTGTCCTAAATTGGGACGACTCATGTAGTTTTTCTGTTATTTTGTCCCACAGCAGCAGGATGACTAAAGAAGGTAGAACAGTTTGGTACAATCAGCAGAAACCTCAACAAAAGCATTTTGCTGGAGCAAAGTACAACTGCCATTGTTACACACAGTCTCTCCCACCTCCTTCTACTATCTGAGCCCGGCTCCTATGTAGGCGCTCACCTTAAATAGCTCAAGATAGTGTTATGTCAGATCCTGTGTAGAGGTTCGTTTTCAAAAAACCTGTGAAGTCAGTGAAGCTATTGAATTTAGCCTGTGTTCAAAAACACATTAGAGTTTAGTGTGTGAAATTATAATCCCAATTATTTCTCAAGGATTTGGGATAAAAACATGAAGCTTTTCTTTTTTCCAAGCATTAATGGAAGCTAATGCTTTTTACATACACCAGACATCTGAACACTAGATCTACGAATGGACTACCAAAGAGCCCACTGGTAGTAAGTAGCACATTTTTCACCCCTACCAACAGATGGATTACAAATGTTTAAAAAGCATCTACAACTTTGTGCAACCATAAAAGCTTCTAGCATGGATTCGTGGATTTTCTCTGGTACATAGTTGTAAAAGATCTTGATAAGGTGTTTATCTGGGTTGAGGACTGGTGGCTGGTATATGATTTGTATCATATTCATGCTCAAAGCATTTTGTATCTCTTAAAATGAGGACTACATATAAAAATTACTCTAATTCCCAAACGGATAAAGAATACTTTTCTTAACCCCTTGAATTACAGCTGAGAGTCTGTACTTCAATCAGATCTTAATTGTGTGATTTTAAATCATCTCTGGTAGCGTACAGAGACAAAAATTCCAAATACTGTAATGATCCAAAAAGGTTAGGGACCTAAATGAATAACTTCAAGTTTAACCTTGGTTTTAAAGGTTACCCAGGTGGTTCACTTCTTACTGGGGTGTTCCCCTATAATATACAAGATCAGTATGTACAATCCCACCACTTACACCTGAATTCTTAACCAATAGAGTACAGGGATCTGGGGCCTGTACAACAAAGCTGAAACAGAAGAGCTGACATTGTTTAATTGACTTTTTCAATATAGGGCTTTTCAAAACAACCACTTACTAACAAATTGATTCTCTTAAAAATAGCATTGGGGGGGGGGGTGCCTTTTTAAAAGGTACACAAGCCAATGACACTGGACAATAGCCAATGGACATTGGCTTAAATAAGGGGGGGCTCAGGAGGTCCAGATTATGTACCAGTGATTGGTACATAGTATGCAAGTGCACATTGACTGATAAAATCCAAGACCCCCAAATTTTCTCTCAGAATCCACAGGTAACGTTTTTGTTACTGTTCTGTTCAGGCATTCGTTTAAAGATTATTGCATTTTGCTTGTGAAAATATGTCAAAAACTTAAAAATACTAATACATTAACCACCCAGCACTAAACAGGCCAACAAAGTTATGGATTTATTATTGTCATTTCCAACTATTGTTTTATTTTTTTATTTCTAGCTATATATGTAAAAAAAAAAAAAAATGCACTATATAGCT
>VUQG01014175.1:14553-36897 GCA_015106755.1 Etia nguti | reverse complement strand
TAAAAAAAAATATATATATATATATATATATATATATATATATATATATATATATATATATATATATATACTTAATCGTTAACCTGAATGTATGCCAATGAAATACATGGCATTTGGTCAGCCATTAGATTTTACATTGTACCAATGTAACAAAATTACATGGACATTTTACATGTAATTAAATTAGTTAAAATCTGCATTTTTGAGTAAATTGTTTTTCTTTTTTTTTCTTTTTGTGTATGACATTCAATCACCTGAAAAAAGACCAAGTTTATTTACAGTAAAACATAGGACTCCCCCAAAGTGTTTGTTACTTTTCATTTTTAGTTTTAGGTAAGGTGGTTGAGATGGACATTTTTTGCAGCGTGGAGAGAGGGAGCAGCATTGGCTGCTTCCACACTTCGGTGATGTAACTTGCAGGGAGACCTGTGTTTTCACATCATTAAAGCAGCAAAATGTTTTTGAAACAGTGCTTTTGTGCCCCAGCAGCATATCTGTGCTTTTCACAGCATGTCAGTTTTTCTATTTTAAATTTGAAAGATTTTTCTTTCTTTTTGTGCGTTTGTGTTTGTGTGATGGAGGACTGACGTACAAGTGTAAGGAAATGGTATGCAAATAAAAGAAATAAAAGTGAGCACATTTTTTTTTGTGTGTACATGTTCTGTGAACCCTGTTTTGAAGTATTATAACGGTGTATTGTAGAACCCCCCCCCCCACACACACACACACACACAGAGATGGCACATAACCCCAGCTTTTGCCATTAACTCATTCCACTGTCAGCGTTCTTATTCATTTCAAGTCTTTTCCTTAATCTCACATTCACCTTAAACTTCTGCTCAAAGTCAGCCTGAGCTGATTCTAGTGTGTTCAAATATCTCAGATGCGACTTTTATTTTGAAAGACTACAGGAACAAACATCATTAAACCTCAGAGACTGGCCTCCTTCATCGTTATCACAGTCTTATCTAGGGTCATTTTAATGAGACATGATAAATCATACAATGATGCAATGCAATGAAACACATTAGCTCACAGGAAATATTACGTGATTGGCTTAATTGAGGAAGTTGGTAAATTTTGCTTGAGTGAAAAAAATGAAAGAAAAAAACATTAGACTGGTTCCCCAAAAGATATTATAGCTTTTTAAGCATATTAATATAGTTCCCCACACATGCACATTTTCCCTGGTCCTGTAGTCACCTGTAGCAAACTTTGTGATTCCTCAGGCCATGGTTCTTCTCTATAAGGTCCAGGCTCCAGAGTGCTGTAGGACATGGGTTCCAGTCCAATCCCGGACATGTCCTTGGTCAGGTAGCACAGTGCATCACTATGGATTGAGGAGGATTCGCTGAGTACTGTGGCCACTCGCTTGAAGCCTGCACCATTAGGCCATGACTCTGCAAGACATTTATTTTGGAAATTAAACATAGCTGCAGATTATTTCAATCCTGGTGTCAAAATCAGGTCAATTAATTCTGAAACACATCGAGTCATATTGTAAAGGTGTGTGAAATGATATTATTCACATATCAGTAAGCTTCATTTAATACGATCAATGAAGAAACAACAATGAGCTTGCAGTGATTTTTCTATATGTAGAAAAATCTGCCTATTATGAAACACAAGTCTCATTTGGTGTGATTTTATGGGAAGTCACACTCACAGTGTGACTTGAGTACCCAGGTGCAGTGAGTTTCTGAAGATACTGGCTTCCACATCTCAGTAAAACCCCACAATGACCACAATTAAGATCAAATATGTTAACTGGCAAACTTCACAAGAACTTAACATCAAATTTTGTCAGATTTTGACTGAAATAGGCCAATTGTTTCCATCCATTGTCTTCAACTTATCCCTTTCAGGGTCGCAGGGGGTGGGGTGGAAAACTGGAGCCTATTGAAGCTGTCTTAGGGCTAGAGGCATGGTACACCCTGGACAGGTTGCCAGTCTGTCACAGGGCTGTGCGACCATTGTCTCACCAATTGTTTCTGACTTATGTTTTAATGCTAAGCTGCAGACTATTGTGAGACACATCTGCTGGTCTGTTTACTTAGCCAGGATCTGTGGATAGCAAATAATGGCTATCCAGTTCAAGACTATCTTTTTGTACAGTTTTTAAAGTTAGTGTCTAGCATCAGACGACAGCAGATGTTTTTGAAATGGAATCGCTCTTTTACTCTCCACCTGGGCTGTTTACCTGCATGTAACCAAAGACTGCTCAAACAAGCCCAGTCAATAAAACTGGGACTACAGGTGTACTACAAACAGAAACTAGAAAGTTTCCAGTGCCTGAAAGCTTTTCCTTTGTCTACATATTTTGCACATTTACATACAGATACAGTATTCACAGTGGTTCTTTTGTTCAACATTTTGTCATGTTACAGCCTTATTTTCGTATGGATTTCATTCATTTTTCTCCTCAAAATTCTACACAAAGTCCCCCATAATGACAAAGAGAAATTCTTGAAAATGTATTTAAAAAAACAAATACAAAAATATAACATGTACACTCAAAACTGAGCTTAGGTGCATCCTTTTTCCACTAATCATCTCTCTGATGTTTCTACAACTTGAGTCCACTTGTGATAAGTTCAGTTGATTGGACATGGCTTGGAAAGGCACACACCTGTCTATACAAGATTCCATCATGTACAGTTCATTTCAAAGCACAAACCAAGCCATGAAATCCAAGAAAGATCTGTAGACTCTAGACAGGATTGTATCGGGTGAAGGGTGAAGAAAAATTCTGCAGTATTTAAGGTCCCAATGAGCACAGTGGGCTCCATCATCCATAAATAAAGAAGTGAGCAATCCAAAGTTCTACTTTTACTCTCTGGAGAAAGGAGAACCTCCAGGAACAGGGGTGGGCAACTCCAGGCCTCAAGGGCCGGTGTCCTGCAGGTTTTAGATCTCACCCTGGGTCAACACATCTGAATCCAACCAGGCCTCTGGAGAACTACAAGACATGTTGAGGAGGTAATTTAGCCATTTGAATCAGCTGTGTTGGATCAAGGACGCATCTAAAACCTGCAGGAGACAGGCCCTTGAGGCCTGGAGATGCCCACCCCTGTCCCAGAAGGACAATCATTTCTGCAGCACTCCACCAATCAGGCCTGTATGGTAGAGTGGCCAGAAGAAAGCCACTCCTCAGAAAAATGTACATGACAGTATGCCTGGAGTTTGCCAAAGGCACCTAAAGGACCTTTAGACCATGAGAAACAAAATTTTCTGGTCTGATGAAAAAAAGAATACTAAGCATCATGTCAGGAGGAAACCAGGCACCGCTCATCAGCTGGCCAATACTATCCCTACAGTGAAGCATGGTGGTGGCAGTATAACGCCGTGGGGATGTTTTTCAGCAGTAGTAACTAGGAGCTGGTTAGGGTTGGAGAAAGATGAATGCAGCAACATACAGAGACATCCTTGATGAAAACCTGCTCCTGAGCAATCGGGACAGCCAAGATAAAGGAGCGGCTTTAAAATCATTCTGGGGTACTGTGTCTAGAAAATGAATTAATTCATTTTGGAATGAGGCTGGAACATGACAAACTGTGGAACGAGTGAAGTGCTGTGAATACTTTCTGGATGCACTGTATCTGTTTAAAAGGTTTAACACATTCTAAACATTTGCTTGGCGTATATTAAATACATGAACAAATCTATTATTTTGTCCTGTGAAATACTAGCAACCTGTCCAGGTTGTACCCTGCCTTCTCCCCCTGTGACAGCCGAGATAGGCTCCAGCACTCCTGTGACACTGAATTGGGTAAGCAGAAGAAAATGGATGCTATCATCTTTAACTCTCAGTAAGGTCATTTATATCCCAGAACTGTTTTTTTCCACCATTCTTCAGTATCTTAAGCTTTTGTTTACTCCATTTCTTCTCCATAATGTCACATAATATATACTCAGCTTCAAAAAGTAAGGTGACCCACCAACAAACGTGCTGCCATCTGTCCTTTTGAAAATGGATATATACACAATTTTATCCTCAGGTCATTGTGTCAAACAGGTTTGGCAGTCTTGCGTTCAACGTTTTCAGCCAGTATTTCTCTGTATTTGGAGCCACAAATATGCAAAGTGGCCCAGTGGAGCTTTGTTTTCCACTGTGCAAATTGATGCATGTGTCAGTCAATCACAAACCCCGTCTCAAAGCACTTTACAAAGGACAAGCCTACAAAGTGCCAACTTCTCAATTTGCCTCAGAGCACAAAGGACACATTGTAACACAAAGAAAACAAAATATACAAGAAACAAACAAAAAAAATACTGTAAATGTGTAGACTTCATTTTTATCCTGCACTAAGGGCAGGAAGGAAGAAAGAACCAGCAGGTTACTTGTTGCTTAGCACTGAGTGCTGATTTTCCAAATGGTACCTCGGAGGGAGTTTGAGAGCATTAGTGACAAAAACGATATTTGTCCGCTTTTATCAGTGTGACCACTGTGCTGTCAGGAACTGAACAGATTGCCATTTTTTTGTAATAAGGTTACTCTGTGTGTGTGTGTATGGTTATTTTAGGGATACAGACAGCTGTAGCCATAGTAACGCACCAGGCCACGTGCTGTGCTCTCATTTCAGTACCACGGACAGCTCTTTCTCTCGGTCATCCAAATAGTTGCACCTCGCTAGAAAATACGGTATGACAATGAGATCTATCCATGAGGTTGAGAGGGGGAGAAATGTTTTCAGGATTTCGATCATACAATTTTATATGTATATATATATGTATAGCATCACAGTAGCCTGGAGGTGCGAGAGGCAGGCCTGTCACTGGAAGGTCGCCAATTTGAATCTGGTAGGAGGGGGAAATTATTGAGAATATCCCCCTGATTTATATTTATGTAATTACTTTAAAAATAAAGCAGAGCACTGCTGAAAACAGGGTTAGTGTGTCTAAAATTTAAAATGAAACATGAACTTGAGATCATCTTGTGATGCAGCTACACTAACTTCAGCAAGTTCTCCAACTACACCCATCTTCAAACTTTTACTTTTACTTTACTTTTACTTTGATGAACAGCCCCCCCACACACACACACACGCACACACACACACACACACACACGCACACACACACACACACACACAGACAGGCACACACACACACACCACCCCACCCCCCAAAAAAGTAAAAATGTTTTAGAACAAATAGGTACAGTCAAAATTAGATTCAATGAAAGTGTTTCAAAAGAATACTCTTATTCAGGGAATAGCAGGGAGAAACATAAGGGCACAAGAAGAGAAACGAGGCTCCCAAGCTTCAAACACAGATGACCAAAAAAGTTGTAGTGCAGTAAAAATGAGGTAAGGGTAGTATGAAACCTGTTTTCTTTGATTACACAAACATTATGTAGGAGTAGGTCATGGATTATAGGGGTTGATTTGTAAAGAATATTTTTAGGTTATTATATAATATTATACTACAGTATATTTCTAAATAACTAGGCAGGTCATTCTCTTTCTCTTAATAATTTCTCTTAATAATTAAAAGAAAGGCAGATGTGAAATGTAAAAGTGAGATCTGAGGTTAAATGTGAGATGATATTTGGATGCAAACTATAATGTGATAGTCAAAATCCCCACATAACCACATATTTTCCCACATACAATACAATACGAACACAGACAGTAGAATTTTCAGCATCATTTTAAAGATAAACTGAAAATTTCTGAATGTTTGACCTTATTTGACTTTGAAGACGAGGTCAGAGGTCCAAAGTAAGGTGATATTTAGAATCACCCTATATCATTCCCTATATGCATATATGTTGTCAGTACAAACAATGGCAGGAGGAAACATAGTTTTAATGAACAGCTCCATGTAGCGTTCTTATCACTTTGACCTTCGGATCAATCTATTGACCTTGAAGGAGAGGTCAGAGGTCAAATGTGTCATAATATTTGAAATCTTTAAAGGGTATTTTCTATGTGTTGCCAATACACACAATACTTGTAAAAATCATAGTTTTTTTAAGTTATAAGGCTTTTTCTCAATTTTCAAGCAATAAATCATTGAGTTGACCTCGGAGATCTTGTTGGATGTAAGCCATCGGAATTCATTTAAATCTTTACGAGCTACCATGTTTACAGACAGTATGATATACAAACGCTACAAAAAACACAACCTCTTTGACAGAGCTAATTAAAAAGAATGTGCACCAGCGATATAGTATTAGTCCTGAGCCAGACCACACCCATCTTCATACATGACCTTTAATAAACACCTGTAACAGTTTTGCACAGCTGCAAAACTACTGTACTGACAAAATCAGTCCACAGAACATAAACATATCTACACAGGACAGCCTGACAATATTATCATCTGATATTGGCATAACACAGATATCAGCTTATTCGACATTACACAACATAATGCAGAAAACCATGCCAGGGGTAATTCAGAGAGGGTCATCAAACGATGGTCATCACACAGTTTGCGCAGGAGAGCAGCTCCAACTGCTTTGCTTGCAGCACGCTCTGCAGCATGCAGCAGAGTAGCATCACAGCCAAGCAGGTGATGAGTCAAGCGGCGTCTTTGCATTAAGTTGCAAACTAGCTTGTGACATAATGACCCCATCCTTTTCTCTTCTCAGTGTAACTCAGTCTGTGGACAAACAGTATCTGTGTATTTATACAACAAATATCTGCTAATAAGCTAATATCCTATCCCTAAAAATCATAAAAGATGCCAAAATCATTCAGTTAGGCTCTAATAAATACCTGTCAGTATTCTCCAAATCACCTTTGTGGTTATTCCTGCTACCCAAGGTGTCCCCTATGACATTTTGCCTTGATGCCATACACACCAACAGGCAGTTCAACTTAAAAGGAGAAAACACAGCAGGTAACTAAATATATTTTGTGCAAATGACAAACTGTCTATTCCTCTATGAAATGGTTTCTGGGGAACAGCAGGGGGTCTTAGAGGGAGTATGCGGGGGTCCAAATCTGAAAAAGTGATAGCTTAATCTCTGTACTCTGACAATTTATTGGAAAATATGTGAATACAAAATGTTTATTCTGTGTTTTGTGTTCAGAGATTGCACTGCAAGGAGTGTCCCATGAGACATATTATTCTAAATTGGGACGCTGTATCTCTTTTGAGGTGCCTGACATAAAAAAAGCTTCCTCATTTTCCTTAAAATGTTGCTTTATATCAGAAGCTCTTGAAGTTTCATCCAGTGTCTGTTTCTCAGAATGATTGTGTAAGATAAACTCTCTCTCTATTTTCACACTGATTTCTAATGGCAGAGACAAAGGGCACCTTTCAGAGAACAGCTAATGGGCAGCAGCACGGCACATAGACTTAATGCTGATGCTTTTAGTGCATGCTGTCTCAGCTCTAGTTGAGTGATTGCACGGACACCTCTGCCTGAACACTGTCTTATTTGGTTTTATGTTATTAACTGTTAATTAGAGGGAAAAATGATTGTCTTACAGCAGTGAAGACTTCCACCATTAGCTGAGCACTGAGCTGGGCTAAATTTCACAAGATTTTTTTCTCCCAAATATCAAAGTCCCCTTTGATGAAAAAAGAATTTCACATTTCTTGATGGGTTTTTCTCTCAGTTAATGGTTTGAAGACCAATCACAGTCCAACCTACATAATGGTGATGTTTAATCCATGAGAATGGACTTTTCTGTGAAGTAAAAGGTATTTTGTGTCTTATATCTAATAGAACTAGTTTGTTTTTTTTAATGTACCAATATGTTACCTTAATAATTTAAAAAAAAAAATTCAATACAAATTCAATTCAATATTCAATACAAGTCTTGCAAAATATTGGCCAAAGGACTTTCTCTGTCATGGACATGGGTCAAATGTGGGTAAATGGCTTTCTCAGTAATTCAGAGTCCTGCCCTTAGGAGTAATACATTAATTACAATACAGTTGCTAGAAAAAGTGTATAATATTATTATGTATCATAAGGGTCAATAATGCATTAATATAAAAAATACAGTTTGAGATTCTTTAATTTAACCTGCATTACCTAAATCAGACCATGCCTGTAGCTGTATTGTGTCCTAGCTGCTTCACCAGCCATTCCTTTGTTTCAGGACAGCAGCAATTTATAAATTATAAATTATCAGTCATTATTCTCTTATTGACTTTGGAACAGAAAGGGACATCCACATATTTTCCCAGTCAGCACTGTCTGTCTTCATCTCTAAGGACTCTTCACTGGAGTAAACGATGTTTCTTCTGAAGCTAGCTCTTCATCCTTTTTTGGGGGGGGGGGGCATAAAAGGATGGTTTCTTTTAGCTTATGTCTTTCTGAGTATCTGAGGATGTTGCCTTGCCAGTATCCTGCTGTTTAAACTCAAAAATATAATTTCACCTCAGGCCCAGGAGGCTCCTCGCCTGACTAACAGTGAATCACAGCAGCAGTCAGCCATGTAAATAAATTGGGATTACTGCTCTGCCTGAGGCTTACCTCGAGAGAGCACATGTCTGAGATACAGTCATCTCTCAAAACTGATTAATTCTGTTCAAATACGACAAAAGATTTCCTCTCTGAGACAAGCTGAGAACAGCAAGAGGATCAAGAGGGGTCTGACTGCATAACTGTATTAAACTCACATGCAACCATATACCCTGCCTGCTGTAAAGAGCCGCCTGTTGATGGCTGCCCCACGTGGCCTGCTGACACAATCACACAAACACACACACTGGGGGAACAGGGAAGGTACAAAAGGTGGGTTACTCTACAGTGGTCCTGTCTTTTGTTGGGTGAAGATACAGGAGGGACAGGCCACACAGGCCACACAAAGGAAAGAGACCAGGCCTTTCTATCAGTGTCTGCAGCACTCACCTGCACAGGTAGAGGAGGGAGATCTGCGAAAGGCCATTTCACCAACTCTGTGACTTAAGCAGAGAGAAGGGCCTCGTTTCCCATAAGTTTCCAGTCAGCCAGTCAGTTAACCATGCTGTTTTGCCGAGAGCAGCAGGTAAGAGGAAGAACAGCAACAGTCTGACTCAGTAGTACAATCCTAAGCTCTGATGAAGCTTAGCTCTGACGGGATAATGCTCCTCTCCAACTGGCTGGCAGGGCGGCAGAAACTCTGTAACTCAGCTTGTTGTGTAAACTTACTTAATGCACTGTACACCAGGCTCATGGGTAAGAGACCAGCTGGCTGATTGGGTGTTTGGCGAAGGAATTACAGCCCCACATACTCGAGCGGAGATTATTGGGGCATCAAATGTGCAGTAATTACTGTGCCTTCTGTTTAGATTTAGCTGCAAACCTGTGGTGTCTTAAAGGACTTAAGACTAGATAGAGGCATCCTGGGGCAAATTAAAATTATACAAGGAGGAGAGAGCACGATAGTGACAGTTCACATTAGGAGCAGCACATATGGACTTTAGGTGCACCTTCAACAGGGCAATAACAAGTACAGATATTACTAGCTAATTATAGAGCAAGAATAAAGAATATGTGTTCAAGCAAGATTGTGAAAAACAGCTCTATACCTTTATATGTGCACTAGGTTGAAGTGTAAAAGAGTCCTTTGCGACATTCAACTGCCTCTCGTCACTTGAATCAGGACATGGAGATGACTCAGGTGTTATCACTTGCGGTACTTGTTTATGAGTCACAACAATTTTTAGAAGTGACCTAATTTTGATCTTTTTTAAATTTTGTACAATTCTAAAGAGGTTAAAAGTCAATATATTTAAATATTTGCTATGACCACATTTACAAATCGCTCTTAGGCCTGTTTTTTGTAATTTCTTTAAGTAGTCTTCTGGAATAAAGTAGCGACTGGCTCCATAGTGTAGTGGTTTATGCATTCACCTAACAAACAGTGACTCTCTAGTTCGATCCTGGGAGAAGGCGCAACTATTTCTGGAGTTGTATCAGGAAGGGCGACTAAGCAACCCAGTGAAAGAAATTGTTCTCCGTATCCTTCTTGAAGGACATTCGAAGCTCTTCTTTGGATGTTTGTGCCTTTATATGTTAAGGTTTAGGCTCTGGGGAGGCCAATCCATGACTGATAGCATTCCATGTTGCGTTTTCTCTCTCCAGGTATGCTTCTACTGAATTTCCAGTGTGTGCACAGTGTGCACTGTGATTTGCAGATCTAAAATTTGATCTGCATTCACAATTCCATCAATTTTGAGCACAACACCATTCGCTGAAATTCCAATTGTGTTTCCCCACGCTCAAAAGGACTGCTTAGCTGGGTGAGCGGGTAATGGCATTGGAAAACCTGCAAAAGAAGTCATATTTTTGGAAATGTGGTTATATAAATATGATAAGCTAATGTTGGTTCGTAAAACATTGTTACGCTACATTAGGGTTTATTTTTTCATTGTTGTTTGTGTTAGTTTTCCCCTTTTTATGTGTCTCATAGGCCATCCTATATCAATATATACTCTTGTGTGTCAGTTGTTAGGAGACGCCAGTTATGTGAAGTTAACCTTAGCTGTGTTTTGCTTAGTTGGTCTGATTTTGAGTGGGTCCTGTTTAGTAGCTACTTTTTCCAGTTTGGATTTTATGGCCATTGTTACAATTTCTTCATTCAATTAAAATCAAAATAATTCGTTACACCTTTGTCCTTGACTTTCAACTTTTTCTCAGGTCATCTCTGCATCTCTCGTGTCCTGCGTCAGGTCTCATACTCATGGCTATGGAGAGTTTTTTTTAGGCCTGTCACTTCTTCTTTTGTCTTCCAGTTATCCAGTTTTCTCAGAAAAAAAGAACATACTGCACACTGTGATGCGCAGAACCACCTTGTTAGTGCAAAAATACTTTTTATGCCTGTCAAGCCATTTAGCTGTGATTCAGCTAAATAAATGGGACCAAATTATCTGTTTTTGCAGACTATACTGAAAAAGCATCCAAGAAATTAGGTTTCTGAGAGCAGGCTAGGCACAGCTTGGTCAACATGCACAGCAAAAATACCAACCTCAAAACTTCTTCTTCTTTTTGTTTGCTGAGCAATGACAAATCCTGCAATTTTTTTTATTTATCCTTTCTCAGAGACCTTAGTGGATGTACTACTGAATAGTATTTGCTTGTCATTTCAAACTTTTTTAAACCCGTGGACTGTCCACGAGCCTTTGCAGTGAGAAAAGAAACACATGTAGCTGTAAGTAATACAAAATGTCATTTCTTCACGTTTTTTTTTTTTTAAACAAAGATGGTAAATTGCCCCACAATTGTCTAGGAAATCCAACATTAACTGATTTAATATGACAGCTTGATCTTTATCACTTGCTTGGCTTTAGTGATGAATATGTCAGAATATCAAGCAATGGATGTTTGCTGCTCAAATGCTCCTTAGGTGTAGTTAACAACTCCACTTAAAAATTTATGTTCACAGCAGGCAGCTGCCTCTAGGACTGAAAAATGAAGCTAATGTGGAAGGCCAAAAACTGCAGTTCATTTAATGGGCAGTTATGGCTCGTTCCAATTCCCAAAAACTTATGTATTAAAATGGTGAACTTTGGTCATGGAAACAATATGTTAACACCCTCCTGGAAAAGTTGGTTTTGCCTCTACAGTCTTTGTAAATCGGTGTTTTGTGATGGAATAAGAGAATTACCCACTACATAATAGAACTTCCTGTATGGTTATGGTTGTACTAACAGCTTGTCTCAAAAATTTGTGCTCCAGTTTTGGTGAGTAAAATTCTGGTTCTGTCTTAATTTTTTACTTAGAACTGATTGGTAGGTATCTGTGTCTTTGCTAACCTAGCTTGTTAGCGTTAGCTAATAACACTCTGGTAACTTCTGTTTACAAAAAAAAAAAAAAAGACTGTAAGCAAAATGCTACATTTAAGGTTGGATGTAGGAATAAGTTAGACTCGTTATGCTTTTAAATCATTAATAAAAATATAGCTTTTTTTAAATGTTACAATTTTTGTAGTTTCTTATTTGTTATTCCTTATAACATTTGGCCTTTAAATTAAAGCTAGATTTTTATCACCATGGTTAAAATGGGATTTGCATATCAGTAAAAGCATACATTTCTACCTTACTGCTTCTCTATTTCTTCTCTGGGAAAGTAATTAATTAAATAAATGATCTAATTAGCTACAGGTTTGTGTGTTGCACATTCAACTTCCTCCCTGTCTAACTGCTTGGCCTCCCTCCTCAGTGACTAATTGTTCTACCTGATGGTAACTGATGCTAAATACAGATAGAGTGCGAGAAGCAGCATCAGGTTGCACACACACGTGCATGCACGCGCTAACACACACTTTCATGCGCCCTCGTATTCTGTCAGTAAAAGTATCTGATGTGGCACACTGACACACACGTGTGTGTACTCAGACACAACTCCACGTTCATTCTCCAGTTACAGAGGGTACAGATATGTTCAGGGCGTTAAATATTAAAGGCTGTAATTTTAACGGCTAGGTGTTGTAATCGTGGAAACCGGTAAAAGGTCATGTTCGGACTACAGACTGTGGTTATGTGGTTGACCATTTGGCAAAGCAATGTAAAGTATACAGGAACAGGTTCTGAAGCTAATATATATAATATATGATATTTTGGCCTACTGTTCTTTACAACATTGCTTTAGTTCAGTTGTCATTTTGCTATAATATTTCAGTCTGGTTGAGGGCTGAGGTTTGAGGTATTTCTTTTCTTTTTCAGCATTTCTGTTGCAGATTTTCTGCCGTGCTTGGGATCATTGTCCTGTTGCCCAAGGTTTATAAGCCTCACATTTGACTCCAGAATTGTTTGTTATACAAAGAAGTTAATTTTCAACTCAGTGACTGTAAAGTACCCAGCTCCTGTGGCCACAAATCATGACCCCTCCTCCACCATGCTTGACAGTTTTTATGAAGTATTTGTGCTGATATGCTGTATTTGGGTTTTGCCAAACGTGGCACTGTGCATTATGGCCAACCATCTCCAATATGTTCAAATGACATTGCTCCAGAGTTCTTGTGGTTTGATAAGATGCAACTTCTCTCTTTCCCCAGAGAAGAGGCTTTCCTAGCAATGCTTCCTAACGTACTTGTTCAGTCTTTCTCTGACTGTCATGATCTTTAACATGCTAACAGAGGCCTGAAGAGTCTGAGATGTAGCTCTTGAATTTATTGCAGTTTCTCTTAAGAGGAATTTCCTGGGATGTCCTCTCCTGGGAAGATTGTGGTATTGTGTTAGCACACACCACAATGCTTCAGACCAGCAAACTGCTACTTACCCCTTACCCCTATTTAAGCGATTTCTTGATTCAGTTGGTCTGGAAGACTTTAAGCAGCGCTAACGACAAATAAGGATGTTAGGTTTTTGATTATGGTACACTTGACCAACTCTGGGAGTTGCTTAGGAGGTGTGCTGAGCCTTTCTGCCGGTTTCCCCAAGAAATACATGTGTAAAATGCAGTAATATTACAAATGGTTTGGTAATTATCTTGTGTACCTTTCATGAAATTTCATTTCACGTCTAACTTTTCAAAAACGTATGCCACAGTGGCAGAAAAGATGAAAAATAAACGCATGAATGGAGACATCTTCGACAGCTAACATGTACTCTTCACACTCACACTGCGAATTCAGAGAGAAACCATCAAATCTATATTTATGCCCTTCAAGCCACTTCAAAACACCCACCATAAACAGAGTGAATCACACCCACACATCACAGGCATATACATGCATATACAGTTTAACAGCATACACAGATATGTGCACATGTGCATGCACAAATCACACACACACACAATTATTTTAGCACCTTTGCTGCCTTTTGCAGTCTTTAACCATTAGTTCTACACTGCGCTACACACACTGGTTGAAACACTAATTATTTCTAATTAACCTCAAACCGGGTCCTAACCCTAATATTACCAGATCATACCCTCACCCTGATGCTCCTAAACTCCCACTGTTCCTCACAAAGACAATACAGGAGCACCCACATTCACGCACACAGTACGTGACGGCACGCAGGCATGTGCACGCACACACGCATACACACAGTGGAGTGATTTCCCCCGTCGTCTGATCTGGTTCATGTCTTCCTGGAGAGGAACAAGAGATAATAGAGAAAGAGAGGGAATCGATTCTAGATGCTCCAGTTCACTCCAGTTTCTTCCAGTTCCCTCCCACACCAACCTCACAGCCCTGTCACAGCCGAGGGAGTTATTTTGTAAAAGCTACAGTGCACATTTATCCTGGAAAAAAAAGCTACTGAAAATCATTCAGTCACTGTTTCAGAAGCAGAAATATGTCCTGTTAAAATAGTTCTGGCTGTGCTGCAACTCGCAGCATTTATGTGAGGAAAAGCCTCTGTGATGTGAGTCTCAAATTACAATGATAAATACATAATCACCATAATAGTGTGCTCATCAGTATATTTGACTCGCTCTCGGTTTGTTAGAAAGCACAATACTGTATATTAAAAGCATACTGATTTGCAGTGCTTTCCTTGAAGAGGACAAGTGGATTCGAGCTTAAGCAACAGTGTCACTGCATTGTTTCACTGTTGAGATCAAGCACTCAGGCCTATGCTGTTATCCTGGTGGATGCCAAACATGCATTTCCCCATTTGTTGAGAATATGACAAAGGATGACTCATCTAACTATACTGCTTCTTTCACCTCTCTGTGGAACTGTACCTATCGTTTTTGCACCACTATACTCTCAAAAGTGCATTCACTGTTGTTACGAGGGGTTTCTGTGTCCATCTATAATATCCCTCTATATTTAACATAATATAGAGAATTTTTTGCTGACTCGGATCTGGTTCTGCAGTAACTTTCTGACTCTCTCATGAAATTAAATGCTTTTCTGTTTTTTTCCCTACACTGCACTGATTTCTTTATCATAGAAAAAAAATATGCACACTTAGCTTTTGTTACCATTTCTAGTGAAACACTGCAGTGTTAAACAGTGTGAGTCCTGCCATCCATACTTCAACTATGAGGACCATTTTTGGACATAAGTCAACAGACCACAGATGGGTTACGTGTTTTTAATCAGAGCAACTAAAAACAAATGTAATCAATGTTTCACAAAATACAGGAAAGTTTAATTTTTTGCTTCCAGCTGTTTGCAGGAGTCTTTCCTGTGAGTTTATTAAATACCTGCATTTGTATAGCGCTTTACTTAGTCCCTAAGGACCCCAAAGTGCTTTACACTACATTCAGTCATTCACACACACACTGGTGATGGCAAGCTACATTGTAGCCACAGCTGCCCTGGGGCACACTGACAGAGGCGAGGCTGCCGGACACTGGCGCCACCGGGCCCTCTGACCACCACCAGTAGGCAGACATGGGGTTAGTATCTTGCCCAAGGATATTTGGCATGCAGCCTGGAGCAGCCTGGGATCGAACCACCGACCTTCTGGTTAGTGGCTGATCTGCTCTGCCACCTGAGCTACAGCCAGGTGCTGTAGGTCTACCTACAGCATGAGAATCAAAGTGAGGGTTTCCAGAATTATTATTTATTCAGAATTATGAATTCTGTTTGGCCAACAGGTGAGCTGTACGCAAAGTCAAATTTGGACTTTTTAAATCATTTGTTACATAACAGCCAGCCAGTTACATAAAAAGACGTTTTTCTCTTGCAATTTTGATACAAAATCAGAACCAACTGGGCACGCTTAATACTACAAATCATGACTGAATGTTAATTATTTCAATATATGGTCAATCTGAACATTTAAGTAGGATGATACAGGCACACTCTGGAGGTTTCTTGAAATGTGCAAACATGAATGAAAACGGTATATAAGGTGAAAAAGCAGCCTTCAGGAATACTTCTCGAATATTCTTGAAGATCATTCAAAGCTCTTCTTTGGATGTTGGGTGCATTTTGATCTGTTCTCTGTCAAGATGATCGCATGCTGCTTCAATTATGTTGAGGTCCAGGCTTTGGGGAGGATAATCCATGACAGTGTTTCACATTGTGAATTTCTATACAAGTAGGCTGTTACTCCATTGGCAGTTTGTCAGATACTTTCCCAGTGGTAATGCATGGATCAAACTCTGATGGTACTTTTCTGTGTCCATCAAGATTTTTTTTCACAAGATACCCAAAACCATTGGCTGCAGTGCAACCCCAAACCATGACAGACCCTCCACCATTCTTTACAGATGGCTCTAGACACTCACTGTTATACCTCCCTCCTGACCTGCTCCATACTTATAGACAACGAAAATTCAAATTCATCACTTTGTAAGACCTGTTGTCACAGATTTTCAGTCCAGCTCTTGTATGTCTTTGATCAGTAGTTGTTGATCAATTGTCATGACAATTAGCATATTAATGACCAAAAAAACTGACCTCACAGCCCATTGTTCATTCAGTGGGCTGGTTTCAGTCATTGTGCAAATGTACTGTTTCTAAGGTCAGGGAAACCTGCAGTCAGCTGAGACTGAAGAAGTCACTTGGACGAGTGACGAAACGTCTCTCCCATTGAAAATGCTACGTCCAGATGAACAGAACCAACGTTTTGGTAGTTCTTGTATTATTTGACATACCACAGACTTTTCTTGCTGTTTTCCTCTGTTTAAGAATGGCTTACTGACAGCCACAATTTCTGATGAGGCTTCAATAAACAGTAAATGGATCAGTTGAAGGGTCAGATGCATCTCTCAGTTCCTGTGTCAGGTCTTTGATGGATTTTGTTTTCCTGTTTCTTAAGGACATAATTTTCATATATTGTCTATCTGTTGTAAATAGTTTGTAGGCCCACCACTACTTCTACAAAGAAATGAGGGCTGGCTCAATAGCATAGCACTGTGTATAATATATTTTTGCTGTCCAAAAGTGGAGGATGCAGGAGACGTTGCACATAAAAGCATTGACAAATTATCTCTATCTGCAAAAATGCATAAGAAAAAAAACACTCTGTTCAGTGAGCACCATTATTGTCCTGCTTCGATACAGTTCGTAGGCACATTAAAAATCTTACAAATTACATTACACAGAAAAAAGTCAAAAGGAGGAGGCTCATCTGTCTAATCCATTTAGAACCTCAACACTGTACATCACAAGGCATACAGCGTACTGCCATAAAGACTGAAAGAGACATGTTCTTCGTGCAGTGCACTTACTCCCACACTCTGCTGAAATTGTGTTGGGGAAGACAAAGAAGATAAGGTGAGTAGGAACAGAATACATGGGATAACTATCAGGAAGGAAAAGGGGAGCTGAAAAGAAGAAAATACGGGGAAAAAAGAGGAGCAGAGGAAAGGATGAGACTGGTTCCTATGATGTAGGGCTTTGGGACGTGTAAATGTAGAGACAAGCTTGTGGTCTTGCTCCATCTTGTGGTAAGAGTGGACTTCCACCATTGAAGTTCATTCACCAGACACTTTATTAGGCACATCTTGCTCATACTAAGTTGGACCCCTTTTTACCTTCAGAACTGCCTTAATTCTTCATGGCATGGATTCAACAAGGTGCTGGAAATACTCCACAGAGATTTTTGTCCATTGGCATGATGAAAGCTATTTGAGTACAGTAAACTTCTTGGCATTATCAAGAAACCAGTTTGAGAGTTTTGTGACATGGTGTGTTATCCCACTTGAAGTAGCCATCAATAGATAGGTACACCCAGGCAGGCTTTTAAACAATGCTCAGTTGGTACTACGAGGCCCAAAGTTTGCTAAAAATATATCCCCTGCACCGTTACTCTACTACCACTAGCAGCCTGAATCATTGACACAAGGCAACACAGATCCACGCACTGATGTTGTATATTGCCAAATTCTCACCCTTTCATTTGAATGTTGAGGCACAAATTGAATTGCTCTTCTGCACACTTCTTGGCTGTAGTGAGTGTTACTGTGAAAGGACATGACTTACACTTATCAGCACAAACACATTGCAGTCCTTTTATTGTCCGGAATCAACGTCTACAAGCATTTACAGGCACATAAAGGTTTGATTACAAAATATTCTTTCTGCTAAAAAAAAGTTTTCCATCTTTCCAATAATGTTTTAATGCAAACTTTTAAAAAACACTGCTTGTCAAACTACTGCTGCTTTTTATTTTAGCTGTTATCTCCACCATGGATACTACTGATATGGAAAGACAAAACAATACCACTTTCCTGTTTATTTCGGATTAATGGCGGAAAGACAAAAGTACATATTCCTACAGTAAGCTGCAACTTATCTCTGTACATGGCTGTTATTTTAAACTTTAAGACACAGCGAACAGCCATAAAACAGACTGAAACATGTTTTCAAATCATTACATAGTCAGAAAAAAAAAATTGCTTCTGTGTGACGTTAATACTTCACCGACCAGCATGTGTCAAACGTCCCCGACAGGCCAGTGTAGCTCTTAAATGTCTATGACAGTAGGTAGATTTTCAGTTAGAAATTCCAGTTTTAAAGACATCCAACAGTTTTTCCTCAACGGGCAGTGCAAATAAAAACCACTTCCACGTATAAATAATAAGCCTCTCATCAAGCACAAAGTCGGGTGTGTTACATTATTTGCAAACTCTGAAAAGGACAATCTAACTATTTCAATAAACTCTTGCATACTAGTCAAATATATATATTAAACATTTAATTACCTGGACACCGAAACACTACTTTAGCTAAAATACTCTGACCACATTTAAAACATTTTTTTAAGGATGAACGTAAACATTGCAAAGATCCGATTCTTAACTGTTTGCTTCAATTTTAAAAGCTTTCTTTTTAAATACTGCATTTAGTGGTGTCACTAAAGCAGACAGATTCAGTGTTTTTAAGACTTAGGTCACTCCTATTTTGCATCTAAAAATGGCACATTTGATGTTTGACATGGTCCATTGCGCAATGAAGACAGTCAGCCTTGTATTTGGTTTATTTTCTCCCCTTGGTCTGAATCATAGCATAAAATCGTAGCACAAAGCTTGCAGGAATGGATCAGCAGATAAAATTTAAGTTGAAGTCTCAGTTTAGTGACGTTTTGTAGTCGGTCACATCCCATCATTTAGCGAAATATCTCATTTCAGATGGTCTAAGCTGAGTCACACAGGCCTAGAGACTGATCGGCCCATCTCCCCTGGCAACCTCTAGTTGCTAGGCAAAACTGTGTATTTGGCAACCGCTTGGCAAGTGGTTCCTGGAGGTTGGGGAAGGTTGCCAGGTGACATCGGCGCCGCACCAAAAATCCTCCTCGTGATTGCTTTGGTCACTATTAGACTGCCACAGTTTCCCGTAGCTTGCATGGAAGACAGCAATTTGTTTGCAAGCAGCCTTGACTTGAAAAAGTGCACCGCAAACAGGAAACAGAGAAGCTTCACCTTCAAAGTGAAAGTTCTGCCTTACCACTGGAACCAACACATTTCAAAAGGCCCAACTTTGAGGGCAAATGTGTTCCATTTCTGGTTTGTGTTGCAATTTTAACAGTTTCACTACAGCCGGGTGAGCAGTTTTCAAGTGTTTGCAGACGAGTTAGTGTCTTCCATGCAAACTACTGCCGATGGCCAAAGCAACCAGAAAGAGGTGTTTGTTGCAGAACCGTATATCTCTTTAAACCACTCGCAAACACTTGTTAAGAACACGGTTTTCCCTCGTGACCAGTGGCTGTCTAATGGTCACCAACCAGTCTCTAGATGCCTAAAACACCACTTTCAAAAATAAACTTTTTGTGCAAACATTTTAAATCCTTCTAGATTGTCTTCAGATTTTGAGACATTTCAGGAATACATCTTAACAAGTCCTAAGTGGACCGTTTTTCCACACCCTGCTTGATTCCCAGGACCAGATGAACAAACCAGTTAATCTGAACCATCCAGCCTTTCTCCCTGCAGATCTCTATCTGGTCCAGCAGGTGGCGCTGTGCCTCATCCTCACTGCGGCCAACAGTCAGGGCCTCACGGATGTACTCGATGTCCTCCTTACTAGTCAGCTGAGGCATCCCTGTTAATGCACCAAAAATAAGTGCCTTTTTTTAAGTCAAAGCATGAGCATGTGTTAGTTTCACTTCACTTTGGTATCAATATCTAAAAAAATTGAAAATCAGTTTAAAACTACTGGTCACCAGTGAGCCAATCACACTCAAATTGGGTACAACTGGATGTTACCTGTGAAAATGACATTATTATTATTTTTTAATAACTGGATGTTGTGCTATCAGGAGGAGATTGTACCAGTCATCAGCATCATGGAGAAAAGAATGATGAGCAGGTTGGTGTGATGCCGAAGGGCGAGGTAAGCCTTCACGCACACATCCTGAAACACAGAGGATGTCCATATAGAGAAATGTGACTGACTGGTGTTTGCATGAATCTGCATGAATTTAAGAATGGGATGTGTGTTCCTGTATCTATATTGTATTGACATGAAAAAAAGCACCTGGAACTTCTGGAAGTGGGGGCTACTTTTCTTCCCCGATGTTCCCATAACATACAGGAAGTCTGGTGTGAGCACAAAGGGAACCCACTCCTTACTGATTCCCATGAAACTCTTGTAATTCCCCAGGATGTGACCAAAGTCGATGTGGAAGAGATTCCCTGCAGAAACACAAAGGAGGTCTGTTAGTGTGGTGCCACTCGAGTTTCATTTTTTCTAAAAATAGCCCATTTTTGCATTGATTTAATCTATATTTCAGAGTTTGTCTGACAGTGATCTGAAAACGCAGATGTAAGATTACCAGATTCAGTGATCATGATGTTGTCGTTGTGGCGATCCCCAATACCCAGAACGTATGTAGCCACACAGTATCCACCACAGGAGTACAGGAACCTCTCCACAGCCTGCTGGAACTACAACACAGACAACAGAGTTTTTAACATCCGGGCTGTAACCCATCCAGCTTTGATTAGTGAGCTTCACACTAATACTGCAGCTATTTAAAACGTGCACAAGGACATTCAGCTCCTCGTGAAGACCCAAGTTTAACCATTACAACTAATGCAATGGCTGAAGCCCTTACACTAACCTAAGCCTAACTTTATCTTAACCATTTAAACCAAGTCTTAAATCTCAAAGAGGTCTTTGAAAGGGGTGTGGAAAAAATGAAACGCTACATAAACATCATTACTCTTACAGTCTAAAAGTGTCTCAAAAATAGATGGATTATTACACACTGTATGTTCTATATTCTGTGTAAAATTTATTAATTTTCATCTTCAGTTTTCTTGAACAAATGACTTGCGTCGCACAGTCTCCAGTTTGCAAGAGCAGTTGTTATGAAAGCTCCAACACAGAATCTGCCCAGTGGGAACATGCAGAGACACAATCACACAAACACACATGCACACAGACACACACACAGTGAGTGTATCTTTGCATCAGTCCTTGTTTCAAAAGTGTAGCTTTCTGACTGTCTGGATGTGATGCATTTTGGACACATCTGTAAATTGTAGCTTTAACAAATAACCTCAGTTACACTCTCACACAACAGGCGCTGCACTATAAAAAGCCAAGTGAGCAAACACACACACACACACACACACACACACACACACAACAATACTGTTTTGGAAAGAGAACAGCCATAATTATACGGTGGCAGGTTAAATTGATGGTATGTGTGTGAGTCACTGCTGATAAACAAAAGTGCCCAAGAAGCTTAAGGAGCAGAGTCAATGCTAACTGAGCTAGCTTAGATTAGCTTAGATTTAATTGGGAACACTTGTACTTACGTTATATTGACCCAGTTATTTGAAACTCTGGCCAAGTTTAATATGAGAATCCATTATTTTAACAGAGTTAGTGTCAAAAGTGACAAAAAGAGTAATGTGTCCCCTTTAAGAAACTTTGACCTTGTAGTTACTGGAAACACAACTCGGTTTAAAAAAACCACACAGAGGAAAACGCGCAGATTGTGGGAGTGCAGGTGTCTGTGCTAAAAGTAGTGCACGTGGGTGCCATGGTGACAGGAAAAACTCTGACGGTCGCTTCCTTCCTCTCTCTTCCTCTTTTCAAAGTGTCATTTCCTCTGATCTAATAAAGACTGCAAAGCTGGTCTTATCAACACAGTTACTAATGCACGCATTGGGTGCAATGCTTGTAAATAAAGCTTTGCTGATCAGCGATCTGTAATCAAGTATACTGATGAATTAGAGCGGGGGTATCAAATATGAGGGACAGGGACCAGATTCGGCCTGACAAAGACTCCAATCCGGTCAGCTGGATTGCTTTGGAAAATGGAAGTAGGGCATAAAATTTGGATTTTTACTTGTAATTTTACAGCTTTTCTCCCTCACGGCTATTACACTGCCTCAATGTAATTAGGTAATGGATAAAAAAACTAGATGACAGAAATAATGATAACCTTGTAATGCCGCGTTTTTTGAATTTGAGACTTCTACACCATCAGTGTGATTTTTTTTAAGAAATAAACTGTAAAAAAAAAAAAAAAAAAAAAAAAAAAAACAAAAAAAAAAACAAAAAAAAAAAAAAAAAAAAAAAAAAAAAA
>VUQG01014175.1:3392-14533 GCA_015106755.1 Etia nguti | reverse complement strand
TATAAAAAAAAAAATTAATTTTTTTTAAAAAAAAAAAAAAAAAAAAAAAAAAAAAAAAAAAAAAAAATCCCAGCTGCACGTCACCGAGCGTCAGTTGACTGCTGACTGGCTGACGGTTCACCAGGAATGCGAGCAGCATGAAAAATCATCAGAGATGGAAAATACAGCATGAAAAGCACAGACAGCGACAGCAGTGGACACTTCATTGTCTAGCACTCGGTTTCTCTTCAGCTCTTTGCGTGTTAGGACTTCGCTCTTCACCGCAGCTGATCGACCACAGGACAAACAAGTGCAGCCCACAGACCGGTTGTACTGCATATTTTTGACACTGACCCCATCTGACAACAAACACTCTCTGCAGGTAGACGGGCTGTCCACGACTGCCTGCGGACTGCCTTCGTGCTACCCTCGCTCAAGCGTAAAACCAGCATGAGCTGTTAAGTGATACAGTACGTACCTTGTCCTCGCTGACACACTTGTCCCGGAGCCACTGGTAGAGGATTTCGTCTTTAAATGCCCCGGTGCTTCCCACAACACTCTGCTGGATGTTGGCGATGGTGGTGGCGTCCTTAACAATCTCAATCATGCCTACAGTGATGCAATAAAGACAGCGATGACAGGCTATTTTTTTCTGAATTTGTCAGGCTCACATGATCAACCTTGGTTGTTATAAATGAGGGACACAGGATCTAATATGTTTTCTGTATCTCTGCTCTGAATAACCGACCTATCTTATTTCCAGTGGAGATGCAGCCGTACGGTAAAAGACAGAGATCCAGCGATTCGGTCTCCCAGATCGACTCCATGATCAGCAGAATCTGCAAAGAAGACAGACGGAGTGCTACAGAATTTTTCCTCCCATAACTCGCTCAGTCCTGTCTGAGGCTGAGCTGCTACACACCTGCAGGATGAGCATATCCTGTCTGAGATCATCACCGTCTTTGAAGATGATGCCTATGGGGTCTTTGGACAGAGTGGTGGAGTCGGCCCGTTTGAACTGCAGCCACAGCGGCTTCTTCTTAGACGCCATCACTTTGCACTGCTCAATCTATGTAAAGATAAATTGTTTTCATCAATAAATTCAGTGATTTATAAATAAGATTTCGACATCACCACTCAGAAATAAGCACTCATGAGAGCTGAAAGTTGTTCTCATTTCAGTGTTTATTGCAGGGCCGTGTTGGTGTGTTTGCTCCTCACCAGCAGGGCTCCAGCTCTTAGTCCTGGATCATAAGGAACTCTGAAGCTCTCCGGCAGACCAGAGGACTGCAGATTCTCCAGCTTCTGACGCAACTGAAACACCACTGAAAAACACACACTTTGATTTCTTTACACAAATCTTAGTGCAAATTAGAAGTTTTAGAATAGTCTGAGTAATATCGACACATCAAAAAAAGACACATCTGACCATACAGTACATACATGCAACCATGTATTCATACAACAGACATGCTTTAAACATGCTTAGATACAAATGCTGGTGTTAACTGCAGAAAGTACAACCCAGAATAAACTAGTGGAGAACACTTAGTAAAGAAAGGTAACCGTAGACGTTTAAAGCAAAAGTTTGGGGAGCAAACCTCAAAAGTGTGCTATTCTGTTGATTTAAAACCAGTGTGGAAGAAAAAGTCAGCAGTTTCACTGTATAAGCAAGGCCAAGGCTTTGGAGGCTTTGTATTTAAGACTGAAACCCAACCATCCATCCATCCTCTTCCACATATCCACTTTGGGTTTTGCAAGGGCACTGGAGCCTATTCCGGCTGTCATAAGTCAAGAACTGAGCTTACATCCTGGTACCCCCGGTGCCCACGTTGCAGGGCTAACACAGAGAGACAACCATTCATGCCTGAACGCGATTTAGAGTCGCCAGTTAACCAAACAGGCATGTCTTCGGACTGTGGGGGGAAACCAGAGTGCTGGGAGCATGTGGAAACGCCACACAGAAACGGCTGGCAGGTTTGAACTATGAGCTCTCTTACTGTGAGGCGACAGGGGCGTCCACGAAGGAGTTTAAAGATATGAAATTTAAAATTCAAAATCCAAATGCCTGTTAAAAATAACAAGATGAGTTGATATGTCTGTCAAAAAACTGAACTCACGGTTGAAACAGCAAATTTAGAGAAATCCAATTAAATATGACTAAATGTACCACTAAATTACTTTAAAAAATAAATAATGCACGTTCATGCTGCATGATGTAGGCTCACACCGGTGCTTCTGTTTCTGCTCCTCACCTTGTGGCGTAACGTCATACTTGTCTGCAGACATGGTCTTGATCTCACGGGTGACTTTCTGCAGAGCCTCCGTCATATCCACCTGCAAGCATCAGGACTTTCTGTCAAAGATGTGTTCAAACCCAACCCCCCAACCGCCTTTCTTCTTCAACACAACAACTCTTTTAGGCAGCTTTCTCATCATTTCATTAAGAAGTCTTCAGCAAAGCTCTTCTTTGGATGTCGGCTGCTTTTTTTCCATTCTCTGTAAAGATTATCCCAAATTTGGACTCTGTAAGACATGCTGCCACCAGTGTTGATTTTTCTGACCAACAATTTTTGTCACAATTTTCATCAATGACCTCTTTTCCTCTGATGAAAACAAAATGACAACTAAATAAGTGAATGCAAGAGGACAGAAACTTAGGATGAAATTAGCTCATGCTTTCATCGGTGAATAAAAATGAGATGAAAATATTCTAAAATTCCAATCAGAACTATTAAGTTGTCCAGAAAGGTGGGACGAGTTTGGAAGTGATCCAATCAGAAGTAAACTCCATGTGCGGTGAGGTTATACACGCACATTTGATCTGCCCCTGGGATCAGTAAACCCGGCTCGCACTGTGTCTCATGAAAACGTGACAAAATGTCAACACTTGGGAGGAAGAGAAGAGCAGACATATGGACACATTTCACATTTGATATCAAGGAAAATAAAAAGCCTTGAAAACTGTGTTAAGTCTACTCTAATTATGACTAAAACTACATTTAAATTTGCAATCAAAGTTAACAATGGTTGCCATTAATTCTTTAAGAATGGCGTCTTCACAGACCATGTGCAGACCATGCGCATCATGTTTTCACAGTATTATATGATTGTGGACACATCTATAAATAGGGCGTGTCACCTGCTTCCGGAAGTCCTGCAGCATATTTTCACCACAGCCTCTGAGGTAGGCCTCCAGGAGGACAGCGTACCTCTGCTGGTAGTGCTTGGACTGAGCGATCTCACTCCGCAGGAACCAGAAGAGAAAATGACCGATACGCTTACTCTGCGAAAGAAAAACAAAAGGTGTTGTTTAACTTGACATTTTTTGACTGCAGTTATGGTGCTAGTAAAACACACACACACACACACACACAGAGCTGAGATGACATAAAACAGACAGACACATGTCTGCTTACCCTCAGGGCTCTCTTCAGCAGGAACCTGACTAGAGCGCTGTCATGGTAGGGCTCAAACTTGACTGCCTGCGGGACACACAAACACATAAACAAAGCAGCTCACATTATTTCTGATGACAGCACAATGTGTGCTCTACAGCAAGCCTGTGTGACCTCTAGTGTTGTGTAATGCACAAAAAGGAAAATTAAAAACATTTTTTTTACTCCGAAGCACGTGGTGGCTGGTTTTCTAACAACATCAGATGGCAGGTGAAGTTAGCAGGCTGTGTGCACACATTTATACCAGAAGAACTGCCTTTTAACAGAGGCTACAGTGTGTTGGGATGCAGCATGGACTGGCAGTAAAGCAAGTGCAAGGAAAACACAGAAGTAACCATGCTCCAAGATAACTGCAATTTAGATGTTTAGAAAAAGAGGCAGCGAGTGGTTTAAAAAGGACTGAAACCCTTTTCCTTAGAATATTGTGGAGCATCATGGGAAACAGTGTATTCTTTCATATTCACCCTACAAAGACTTTGACACATGCATGTTCTGGAGAATTTTGATGGTATAATATCTTCCACATAGCACTGAGATGTCATAACAGTGCATGAAGGAAGATGTCTTTTTCCTAAAAGTCCCTTTTGTTGGCCACGGCTGACGACTGATACAGTATCGCTCATGCAAAGCTGACCGCAGACTCAACTAAACTCGCAGCATGAAACAGTGAATCAGACGGAGCGAGAGTGTAAATGCAAAAGAGGCTTGGTCATCTCGAGCTAATATTTATCCGCCCAGTCAAATGTGAGCGGTTACACATCTGAAATCAATAATAAACAGCTGTAACAGCAGCAGAGTGCGTGCTCATCAGCACCGCATCATAAACTCACAACAACACAAAACTTGGCAGCGGCAATGTAAAGCAGGCAGTGTGTGTTTTTGTTCACCAGACAAATTGCCAGCGTAGGATTAAAGTGTAGCATGTCTGCGGTAGGCTATGCTAACCAGTGCCACATAGATACCAGAGATCGCCTGAATCTGAGAGAGGAAACAAATGTCCAGCAGTCTCACGTTACCGACACATCGATACAGAAACTGTAAAACCTTGTCAACCTTGACATTCAGCTACATTTTAAAAAATGCATTAGATTAATAGTTTTGTATGCAAATGTGGCTTTGGCTGCCAATAGAATACAGCAGGATACAAAAAGTACCATCTGCTTCCTGGTTGTAGATGGAGGAAAGACGAATACTGTGCAAGTACAGCGAGTACATGTTAGGTATGCAAATGTTAGCGGCAGATAACAGCTGATTTTAATGCCAGCCCACGTCAGTCGATGACTCGGCTGATACTCTTACAGCCTTCTTCAGTTCTGATTGGCGACTCTCACGTAGGGTGCCGCTTTATTAGGTACACCTCATTAGTATCACATTGGACCCCATTTTTGGCTTCAGAAGTGCCCTAATGCTTCATGGCACAGATTCCTCTGTGCTGAGACCTTGCTCCCTCCCTCCCTCCTATCTTAAGCTCTGAATGCACGTGTACAGAAAGGAAGGAAGGTCCTAGAAAAGAGCTGATGGCTAAAAGTTCTATGACTGAAGTGGTTCTTACTCAAATCAGCAAATATTATTTATATTAAAATGAAAGAAAAAAAAAGAAAGGGTGTACCTGTACAAGCTGAAGAAGATATCGGAGCACATCATCATCCTCCAGCGTCTCCAGCTTCCTGACAGCCATTGAGCGAACCTGTGCATCTGAGTAGTGGCAGTCAAGCAGCTGCATGGCCAGGCCAACATCCAGGCAACTGCAAAGGAATATTATGGTGAAAGCAGACATGGCATCGATCCTACAGTGGCAGTGTGAAACGCTCTTGTACCTGGTGTCCCATGCGCTGCTGCGCTCCAGCAGTCGATGCGTCGCCAAAACATCTTCCTGTTTCCCCCATCTGACTGAGCCCAGCAGCTTTGGGTAGGCTCTAAGGGCAAGAGATTAGTTATAAAATTACATTTTCAGCACTTTCGGCCAAAAAAAATTACTTTATTGTCCATTTTATTTGAAAGCACAAATAAATAAATAAATCAGTACCTGGGGACACGCATACACTCATGTCTAAAGTGCCACAGCAGCTCTTTGTCCTCAGGGCTGAGGGGATGTAGGGGATCGGTACCTACAATGGCCTCAAACTGCTTTTTCAAGTGGTTTGGCATCTCTCTATGACCCCGCTCCCCTCCCTCCGCGTCTTCACCCCCAACACCCCAGTCCCGGCCCACGTCCCGGCTCTTGGGTAGCACCACGGGGTAGCAGTATTTGTCCAGCAAAATGGCGATGGCCATGGAAGAGGCCTTGTCCGGGTTCGTGGCTGAGGTGAGCTTGTCCGCGTTGATGCTACTGCTGCTTTCCTCGCTCTTTTCTGGCATTTTCCACATGTGGAGGATAAACTCGCCCTGGCGGAGCAAGGAGCGGTGATCGATCAGGAGAAGGTTCACGTAGTACAGGAGACGACTCTTGGTCTTTCCTGAAAGCCGGGTGAACAGACCAAATAAAGGCTTGCTCTGTAGATGTTCAACATATCAAGGAACAGACAGGGTGAGGACTTTACCATCAAGACTGCTGCTTCCTGCTGTACTCTCTTGGTAGGAACCTCCTTTGGAATTTGGGATCTGGGGTTGCTTCCCACAGATCACCTGGGTGGGAAACGTAGAACCATTATGTAACAAAAGTACAATAGTTTTAACTTAATGGTTATTTATTCTACCAACAAACAGAGAATGATTACGCCACCAGAAAGAAATCTCTGAGGTTACCTGGAGGTTAAGGCGTGCCCCCTTAGGCAGATCCTTGATCTTAATGTTAAACTCCAGCCAGCAGTTCCACAGCACTTCTTCACTGAAAGTTTTGGAGGTGGTTCTCTCCTTAAAAACGTAAAAAAATAAACTCAGGGTTAAACACTGCTTTTATCGCCCTCCAGCCTTTTTCAGACCCATCTATTTCATGTATTTTCATTTTGCTTATACATTTGTGGGCAGAAGTCATCATGGGAATGAATGTGAGGGTAATTTGGAGCTTTCAATGATTTCTTTGAACTGTTCTTTTTCTAAGGTGGCATACATCTTTAGTTCAAAAACAAGAAATGAGTGCACAAGTTTGAAATTCCTTTGGATTTTCATTAATCCACCCTTTGAGTATACATAAAGGGTCTAAAATATACATGCTCCTGCCACTAATATTTGGTTAAATGTCCCTTAGCAAGTTGCACCTGAACCAGGTGCTTTTGGTAGCCAACAATAATTCTCGCTGGATATTTGCCTATCCTTTTTGGCAGAATTGGTAGAGTCCATTTAAATTGGTTAGTTTCCTGGCACAGACCCAGCTTTTAAGCATAGTCCATGAATTTTGAAGAGGTTGAGGTCAGGGCTTTGTCAAAGCCATTCAGGAAGCATAATGGGCCATTCCTAAACAACTGCAGATTCCAGGATCAGCAGTTCAAACAATTGTATGTAAGTACATGTTATTTGGATGTGCTACCATTTTACTAAGGTCTAGAAGAAGACCCAAACAGTCACCCTCAGACGGTAGGAAACTGGTTTGGATGTTCAGAAACAACCCAGAACCCACCAAGGCTCAAGCTTGCCATGAACTGGAAAAGTGCTGGAACACTAGCATCACTGTCCACAGTTAAGTGAGTTTTCCACTTCCACGGACTGAAAGGCTTTTATCGCCAAGAAAGAAGCCCCTGCTCCAAAATTGACACCTTCAAGCTCAACTGAAATTTGTAGTTGCTCTCATGGACAAACCAAATGCCGACTGGAGAACATTTTTAAGTTCAGATGAGACAAAGATTGAACTATTTGGCCACAGTGACAACAGTTATATTTGAAGGAGTAGAAGTGAGGCTTTCAAACCTAAAAACACTACACCAACTGTCGAGCATGATGGTGGTAGCGTCATGCTCTGTGGCTGTTTTGCTTCCTATGGAACTGGTTCATTGTACAAAATGGATGGAATAATGAAGGAGGAGGACTACCTCCAAATAACTTCAACTTCACCTCAACAGCTACATGGCTGAGACTTAGACACAATTGCATGTTCCAACAGGACACATATTAAATCTGGTTTTATAATAGATAAAGCAGGCTAACATTTTTCTGGAATGGCTTTCTCAAAATCCCAACCTCAATCCTACTGAAAATTTGTGGACTATACTTAAAAGCCAGGAAACCAACCATGAATTTTGCCAAGAAGAGTGGTCAAATATCCAGCCAGAATTATGTCAGAAGCTTGTTGATGCCTATCAAAAGTATCTTGTGCAACTTGAGATCCAACTTGCTGTTTGAAAAAGTGCCGTTTTTGTCTCGACTACCTGAGCTAACAGCTGCTGCCCGTGAAAGATGCTGGCCTCGATGTAGACAATAAACTCTGGGACTTTGGGGAGGGATGGGATGTCAATACCCAACACCTTCACTCTGAACTTCCTGTTACAGTCCCACATGGAGATGGTGAACACCCGTTCATGGTCCTTCTCATCAATTGTCAGCTGCTCATGGGTGCCTGAGAGGGAAAAATCGAAAGAGTAGCTTACAAGGTTGGCCATGTGGAAAGGAAATTACTTAACTGCTTAGTTTAACTGCTTACCTGCAACTCCAGTACAGTCATCAACTTGGGCCCAATCTTCCTTCTGGACCAGATCCAGATCGGGATCAGGAGGCATCTCCAGAACCAGATGGATTTCCTCGCCATTCTTCAGGCACTGACGGATCCAGTTAAAGTTCTGCAGAGGCTTTTCTCCGTACAGGTACTCCTCCCTGTGGGACAGCGGCATGCTTACTCTCTAATGTAACGAATAAAATAGTAATGCTGCTCTGTTTCTCTCAACTCGGCTCAACCCGTCGCCGGCTTTCAAGCCCAACTCGACGGCACGGTTACCTGCCACACACCCGCAGCACAAAGTCAGTCTCACACACGTTGTCGGGGATGCCCAGCAAAGCTCTTTTATTTGATGTCTTGGCAAAAAAGCTCGCCAACACCTAAACAAGACGGCAAACTTTCAGGAAGCTGTACAGGAAATAGGCAGAGGAAACAGTAAAGATATAAATGGAATTCATCACTGCACGTCTACCAGTGTTGGTGTGTCATCGATGGAGACTTTGATGGTCTGGCTGGCTGTCCCTATGTGGATTACCACCAGGATGTGGCCATTATTGATCTGAGAGGAGGAGAAAAACACAAAAAACAACTTGAAAGTCTAAATAAACACACACTAAGACATTTACTCCAAAATTTGACCAACAGCTTGCTGACAAATGGTCAGTCATTTAGTGGAACATAATTTCTAATTAAGACTAAACTGAGAAATTCATTAAACAGTTGGAAGTTCAAGTTCAGCCTGTTGATCTGCAGTTTTCTTGATGCACTATTTTCCTCATCTCATTCAAAAGCGAACCTCACTGCTCTCATTCTCTGCCCTGTTCTCCAAGCAAATCACTCCACAGTCAGTGTTTTTGAATGAACTTTGAAGAGCCTGGGGTCTCACACTGGTAGTAATACTCCCCAGGATCCAATCATCTGTCATCACAATCACACAACTAGGAGGCAACTGCATACAAGGCTAGAGGAGGTGGTTTCTGTAGCAACAAACATCCCCGTCTGTCCTGTAAGCTCAGACTGGTGAAGAAAGAGGCTCTTTAGTGAGCTAACTACTCCAAGTCACACTTTTATGTGTCATCACAGCTGTGTCAGTCATCAGCACAAGCACCGACTCTACAACTCAAGAAGAAGAGAGGACAGACAGGTGAAGTGCGGAGCTAGCGCTTTTTTTAGGTTTAAAAATGAATTATTGTGACAGAAGCAGAAGCTGTAGCAAAGGTTGGTCCATTTTTTTGAAAAACTGAACAAAGGATTGGAAGCACATAATCTAGCCTGTCCGTTTCAAGGTCAATCTATAAATCATGGGTGACAAACATAAGGCCTGGGGGCCCAAATCAGTACAGCAAAAACTCCAATCCGGCCCACTGAACAGCTATGAAAAATGTGAACGAGGACCTAAATTTTGTACTTTTATAGTCCAGTTTTTACAGCTTTTCCTACCAACAAGGACCTCTGTGACCATTCATACATGTAATTCTTACATAAGTACAATGTAAGCGTTCAATTTAATGGAATCTGGTCAAATGAAATGTACTCAGCTGCATTTTAGTCTTTTAAGTTGCTTTTTTTTCAGTGTATTACACCAAACTAAACAACACAACAGGCACTTTCCTGTTTTTCACAGCTATAGAAATTTGTTTGTTTTTTGTGGGTCCACAGTATTTTTTTTAAATTATATTTTTTGTTCATTAATGAAAACCTTTCTGCTTTATAATTGTGGGAAAACGTCAACATCTTTTTGCAGAGACTTTAATTTAAGTCTGCAGGGCTTGGAGTGCTGGGTCAAACCTTCCATATACATACAGGTCATATTGAACTGCAGTAATTACAGGCAACAGTGCTAACTCTGTTATACTATTATAAACACACACACACACCTTGGAGAGCAGGTGCTCAGGCAGAGGCTTGCGGGTCACCCAGGGGTCCATGGAGTAGAGCTTTGGGTCGCGTTCCGACAGCTCTATGCGTCGTGGGGTGAGCAGCTTCCTGCGCGTGAACTCCAGCTCGTCGTCGTGGACGTTGCTGACGTCGGTCACGTCGTAGCCAATCAGGTAGTTCAGGTAGCGCTGGTACTCCACAGACTCCTGTGAGGGCTGTGGGCGGGGCACCAGCTGAATCCGCCCCACATCTTTCTTCAGAGCTTTTGAAACAAACAGACAAATAAAAAACAAACACGTGATTTTTTAATCACCGCTAAAGACCAGCTCAGACTCTGATCATGGGTAGAAGCGGATCGTGGTACCTCTCCAGTAGCGAATGCAGTCTAGCGTCTGGAAGACCTGGTGCTTGTCGTAGATCTCGCAAACGTTGCCCTTCTTCTGGTAGAGCAGGATGCAATGGTCAGGAGAGTAGCGCTGGTAGAACTCAGGGCACAGGTTCGAAGTCACCGCCTTCATCCACACCTGGGCTTTCACCTGCGAAAGATGCGCAGTGAGGATCATTTTTAACATCTACAACAGGCGGTCCGCGGGTCTGAGAAGAAAAGGAGTGAACGAGTTCGACCTGTTCGACGGTCCAGTTCCCGGCCACGTCCAGCTGCAGAGTGTCGGGGCCACTTCCACCCCGCGCAGCTGTGGGCAGCACAAACTCGACAGCGATCTGATCCATGGAGGTGGAGCAGGACGAGGTGATGGCTTTCTTCCTCCTCCTCCTTCGGCTCTCTTCTCTTGGAACTTGAAACTCTTCGTCGCTCACCTGGATCTGCTGCCTGTCCATCGCCTAGCTTGAGGAGGATGAGCATATGGAAACAGGAAAAAAAAACCAACACGCTGGTGTCATTAATCTGTAACGAGCCCGTCCCTTCAATAAACTCTGAAATTAAAAACATGCTGTGTTTCCTGCTGAAGCTGGAAGCTAAGATGAGCCACGACTGGCTGGTGAAACTATAAAATACCAAAGAAGACATACGACTCAGAGTCATGCAGTCATCTTGGTATCAAGCATCGTCCAGCAACGCCTCCTCATGTCAGCAAAATGTCGTGACAGCAAATTTACCCAGATTAACAAATACTACAACTTCAGACTTCTTTTTTTTTTTTTTTTTTTTTTTACTTTTTTTTTTTTTTTTTTCTTTTTATTTTTTTTTTTTTTTTTTTTTTTTTTTTTTTTTTTTTTTTTTT
>VUQG01014172.1:1274-22863 GCA_015106755.1 Etia nguti | reverse complement strand
AATAGAATCTCTCGGTCAGAGTCACCGGTTTCAAAGTGGAGCTGTCTAAAGAATGTGGAAGACTGGCTGTACAAACACTGTCTGCCACCCTGAACAGCATGTGCTTAGACACAGGATAGGACGCAGACATCCATCCCCTCGCAGTGTGTCTTGGCTATGTGAGTGTGTGGACTGAGGCTGCCGCAGATTGAGACAGAAAGTCTTGTGTGTGTGCCCCAGTTCTTTTGAAAAAGAAAAGAAGAGTCTTTATAAGGCCTGCCTAGTGTCCATGTTGTGTCTGGTATTAAAATTGGGTGAAAAATCTAGTAACCCCCCTAACCCTAACCCTCCACACACACACACACACACACACACACTTGCCTTTTATATATCTTAGTAAGGACATCTAATTGACATAATGCTTTCCCTAGCCGCTTACCCTTACCCTAACCATCAAAAATGCCGAACCCTTAGCCTAAACCTAACCATAACCTAACTGTAGCCCTGACACTAAAACCACATTTTGAGCCTCAAAAATGCCTTCAAACTTGTGGAGCCCAGAATTTGGGCCCCATAAGGGACTGTTGGTCCCCAAAAGTATAGCAACAGTCAAATTTATGGTCCTCACAAAGATGTATAAGTGTGAATACACACACAAACATGCTATATGTCTTTACCTATTGTATGTTCAGCGTATTAAATATCAAATATCAAGTTCCTGTCTTCTCATATGGAGAAGAAAGAAATAAACAACTTATTTTCTATTGTCAATTAACTCCAATAGTAAGTGTTGGCTTTATATGTGTTGTATGTGTTGTAAGACCTATTTGTCTTAGGCACCCACTTTTATGAGTAAATCTATGTAATTCTACTGAGGATATTGTAGAGAGATTTACTGTAGGCCCCGATTACATCACATAAAAAATTTAAAAAAAAAAAAACATTTAAAGAGCTGTCCTTTGCATATTGTGTTTTTGTTTTTGTTTTTTTATAGGGGGAAACTGGAGATTTGGGCATGATTGGTTTACAGGGCTTACCAGGACCTAAGGTAAACAACTGAGTAGCCAACATGTATTAAGAGCATATAAAAAATAACAGGAGAGGAGGTTTGAATAAGAAATAAGAAATATCTTTTTCCTTGAAACAGGGGCCAACTGGTGATTTAGGACTGAGAGGTTTCCCTGGTCCTAAAGGTCCTATGGGTACTTTGGTGAGTTTAATAGAAACTGAAATATGACCAGGTAGGCACACAATGGTGCTTTCTTCAGAAGTACTGCTTTAAGTCAAATCCCACTCATGAAAGAACTTTCAGAAATATGAATACATTTTTGTTTTGTTTCCAGTTGTCAAAGTGTTTATGAAGAGAACATCAATGTAGACACACATGCAGTACACCTTGAAGACTTTAGATGTTTTTACTGCCTTTTCAGCAATGCCACTGTTTGTTTTAGGGCTTCACTGGACCTCTAGGCCCTGAAGGAAAAATGGGTCCAATGGGAAAACCTGTAGGTTTTTTTTCTTTCTCATTTTGTGTATGTGAGTGTGTAAGACTTGTACAAAGAAAAGGGAATTATTATACTCTGACATTCAGACTTTGACTGTATTCTTTAATTTCCAATAAAGACAGTTAATCTCTGGTCATGTTGATTGATAATACAGATTGGAAAACAGTGCTGTATGTGTCTTTATACTATGTTATCCTTTTTTGCAGGGGCCAAGGGGTCCAAAAGGAAACAGTGGTGAAATGGTGAGATGCAATCAAACCCTTTAATCAAAACCTGGAAAGTCTTCTGTATTATTATGTCATGACTGCACTCTGCCAAAGTGTCAAACATTCCTGACTGAGAAACACTCGGTTGTCTTAGCGGCCATCTCAAAGCAGTTTGTGCGTGTAAAAACAGAGCTGTAGATGATGAAAGTTACATGAATGTGAGCTAGGGTGTCGTGGTAGCTTTGTTTATACGGCTTTCCTAAAGTGTCGGTGCTGTATGACACTTTAGGCTAAGGCTATGGCTGAGTCATAATGAGCATGCTCTCCCGGAGCTCAGTGTGGGGCCCTCTTGTGTAAACAATGCTGAGGAAGTGCCTTGACAAAATGTTAGCAGGGAAAGCCGCAGTGTAATCCACACAGTCGCTTCTCAGTCGTGGTAGTTAGATTCTCAGTTCTCTGCAAATGCCTCTGCATTTTACCCTACCACATGCAAACACACTGTACTCAATGGGCCTATAATCCTAGGCTTTACTCAGATGCTGTTAAAATGTGTATAGTCTCACAATATGGTATGGATATGAAGTGCCTGGGATCCCACTTACAGACTCCATGAAGTTCAACTGCACCAATGTTTTGTCCCTAGTCCACCAGAGGGGGCAGTATGTGAATGATACTACTGTCACTCTACAGAGCATCTCAGAGAAGGGTTCAGTTCAGTTCAGTTCAATTCAATTCAATTCAATTTTATTTATACAGCGCCGAATCACAACAACAGTCGCCTCAAGGCGCTTGAAGGAAGATGAATCACGAATCTGTTCCATTCTGTTCACTGTGAGGCTGCACTTATTTAATGTATTTTATTTTTCGTAGTGTGTGTTATTTATGTAGTAGTTCTCTGGGTATCATAATCATTTTAGCCATTTTAACGCATATTTTCTATGTGCCTGACTCTTTCAGGGGCCTCAAGGACCACAAGGAAGCCCCGGACCCAGAGTAAGTGCTAACTACACTATCACTTTACAGAATGATTCTTACTGTATACACAGAACTATATACTTCACTGTTATTTCGGATGATGAAGAATTATGAATGAGAGTCTTTACAGTTTAGGTCAAATATACAGAAGTTTGCAAACACTGTGAGTCACCTCTCGTTCCTTTATATTTTATTAGAAAATAAGAAATAGAGTGCAAGGATTTATTGAAATGTGCAAACATGCTTGGGAATACAGTATAAAAGGCAAAAACTCAGTTTGTGTGCTTCTAATGAGTTTGAAAGTCAATATTTGGTGTGACCACCTTTATTCTTCAGCACAGCCTGAACTTCATAAAGCTTCTTGAAGAACATTCAAAGCTCTTCTTTGGATGTTGGCTGCCTTTCTTTCTGTTGTCTGTCAAGATGATCCCACACTGCTTCAATAATGTGGAGGTCTCTGGGGAGACCAGTCCATGTGTGACTCACATCACTGTGTGTATCCAGGTATGATTTTACAGCGTTGGCAGCGTGTTTGGGATCATTTTCAGGCTGGAAAAGTCAAAAAGCTTTTGATAATCAGATGCTTTCCAAATGGTACTGCATGGTGGATCAAAATCTCATGGTATTTTTTTGCCTCCACCATTTTTTACAGATTGCTGTAGACACTCCCTCTGGTACCTCTCTCCTGACTTTCTCCTCCTATATATTGATAATGATTTGGATTTGAATTGGTGTTGCTACTGATTTACTGTTTCAGGTCTTTCTTGGATTTTTTTCCTGTTTCTTAAGGGCATAAGTTTCAGATACTATGTTTTTTAGCCCTTCCACTTCTTTTGTCTTCCACTGGTCCAGTTTCCTCAGTTTTTTTGAAGGACACACTGCACGCCATTCTGAGATACTTTAGATCTTATAGTTCTCAGTTAACAGCTCTAAAGTAAAGTTAATAGCTCACCATGTTGTTGCAAAAGTGCAGCAACATTTTATGCCGGCCAAACTTTTATTATAGGCTGTTTGTTTTTTCTTTTTCTTTTTTTTTTTAGATTCAATTAAAGAAATGGAAACAAATCATGTTTTTTGGGACAGGCAACAATTTAAAATTGTTCTATACATAACACTAGATGCTTTTTTCGTGCTTTAATGATTCAGCAAACAGACAAAAAACAACATCAACAAAACATTCCTCCAAAAATTTTCAGGTGCAAGGACTGGACTATAAATAAGTGAACAAGCAGCCAATGTCGAAAGAAAACCTTTGAAAGATCTTCAGAAAGCCAAATCTGTCTCCTTGGAAGCAAAATGTAAAGAAGTGAGAAGTGACTCAAGACTTTATATAATTTTTATAAAAATGCATATATAATTTCTTAAAATGAGCTGCTATTTGTTACATACACTGTACAACTCACAACTGGGAATCCAGTCTAGAATCACATGGCGAGCTGGGGTTAGGTCAGTTCTGTGGTTGTACACTCTAACATTTTCCTGCAGTGTACATTTTCTTCACAGAGTCCACTGGCACATACATGACAAACCAAAAAGTAAAATGACGGCAACCACAATGAGATCATTTCTGTGTGTGTTACTCATTTAGTCCTTTTCTTTCTACCACCCCAGGGACCCCCTGGCGCTCCTGGTCCAACAGTAAGTATTTTGTGTAATGCAGACAAGATTGACTAGACAGCAGGAGTCTTGCTTTAATGTAAAATTCAGATGTTGGAATGATGTACAGTTCTTGAATATATATTACCTAGCCTGTATGTATTTATATCTCATTGTGGTTGGGGGGGTTAATGAGTTACATCTCTCTCTTTCTTCTCTTTTTTCCTGAAACCTAAGATGTGTGCTTTTTCAAGCTTAAATAAACATTTTAGTAAAAAAGAAGAAATAGCAGCCATTTTTTTTTCCTGACAGCAAAGCAATGGCAGGACAAGCACCTGTTTCCTGTCTTACTCTAGATGAGCCAAAAAATGGTGTATGTCAATAATAACTAAGATCCCTGTGATTGTTTTTTCAGTAGCACTGATAAAGCGTTTTCTGGCATGGCTTCTCTTGTTTGTCCCAGATTCTGGATATCATGCAGCTTTCTGCTCTCTGAATGACCTTTTCCTGTTCAAACAGTTCCAAGAACCCTCTTAAACAAACAACTCAGCTGCCTTTATTGTGTACACACATTCAGTGATCGCCGTGGTGTTTATACTAAGGAGAATGTGTTCATTTTCCTGCAACCAAAAACAGGAATGTGGCTGTTTATTGATCCAAGACTTATCTTTCTGCCCTTGTCTGGTATTAAAGTGTACACTGACGCTATTAAAGTTTTCTCACTAAACTGGGCATGTCTGTCTACTGCCATATTTACTTTAATCAATGAGCAAGCTGACAGATTAAAACCTTTCAGTTTAATAATGAAGGCACTGAATTGTTTTCATTGAACTGAATATGTTAATTTTTAATCCACAGAGGGTGTTACATGATGACTTAGCAGTCTACAGTCCATCCGACTCCAATGGTGCCCTGAGGACAGAGGTGAAGCCCTTTATAAGGATGGATAGAGAAGTTATGGATTAGTAGATTTGTGAGGTCAGGTTAAAACTTGAGAGTTGACAGTGTTATCGTCTCCGTCCTTAACTAGAGTTTCCAGAACATGGAGATGAGCGTGCCAGACCAGAATACGGAAGTACTTAAGACTCTACAGTATTTGAGCAGCGTGATCGAGAGCATCAAACAGCCTCTCGGGACAAAGGAGAACCCAGCTCGTGTCTGTAAAGACCTGCTGGACTGCCAGCACAAGTTAAAAGATGGTGAGTGTCTTCACCCATACATGGAAGACACTATTTATCAAATTTTCTTAATATTAATATTCTTCTCTTTCAGGTTGGTTCTGGGTTGATCCAAACCTGGGCTGTACGTCTGATGCCTTTGAGGTGTTCTGCAACTTTACAGCAGGGGGACAGACTTGTTTACATCCAACGGCAACTGATAAGGTAACACTGAACTAGTGAAAAAAAAAGACACTTTTTACTTTAGACTACAGTATTTAACATTGACAGTACAAGAAAAGTTTAATTTTGATTCATTTAGAGTTTGTTTTATTTTGCTTTACTGCATTATGCTTATGTTATTTTACTTTGCACACGGAAACAAAATTATTTCACAAAAATCAAAAACTATGAGAGACAGAGGGGTTGTACTCCTATGTCTCTTTCTCCAAACATAAGCAGCATCTCTTTAGCCAAGGAGTTCTAGTTTTGTCTCAGCTGACCAGAGAACGCATTTCTAGTCTACTTAATCTTTCTCCAGGTTGTCTTTCACATGCTTCATTCTGGCTTGAAGGTGTCTCTTCTGAAGAAGTGCAGTGTTTCTTGGTCTCCAACCTCTTAGTCCATTCCTGTGCAGGGTTCTAGTTACTGTCTTCTTAAATACTACTTCTTGTCTTGGCTAAGTAACTCACTGGTGTCTTGGCAAGTGCTCTGGGGTCTTTAGACACATCTCTCACTGGTTTTCTTTCCAGATTCTTTGAAATGTTTCACTTCCTTCCTCTGACCGGGTTGTTCTGTTCTGCGTGGCTCTCTCCGAGTTTCTCGATGATACTTCTCACTCCAGTTCTTTGCATATCCATCTGTTGCTTTGTGAACATCAGCAATTCTTTTTCTCAAGACTAAACTGGTTTCTTTTCATTTTGGCATGATGCTATTTCAAGTGACAGCTAGGAATCCCTTCCTCTGTTTAAAAACGCTCCACAATTTTTCACAAAAACTTTTAATTTCATAGATGGGCTTATAATTTTGTCCTCATCTGTACATGCAGCTGTACTTTATCCTGCCTTTGCGTCACCACAGCAGATATTAAATGAAGGAGTATCCGAAATTTCATTTGTTTGGAAGGCAGGTCTTTGTCCCATTGTGGTTGTAACGACATGGTGATCACAATCTACACCGTCTTTGCACTTTCTCTCTCCGACAGATGGTATTTGACATAGGAAATGTCCAGATGAAGTTTCTCCATTTACTGAGCAGTGAGGCTAGCCAAAGCATCACGTTTCACTGCCTGAGTTATCAACCCTCCAGCACCGCAGACGGCTTCAGCTCCAGTGGACACAAAGAGAACACCAGGCTTCGGTTTCGTGGCTGGAACAAACAGATGTTTGAGAAAGACACACTACTTGAACCACATGTGCTACAAGATGAGTGCAAGGTAATGTGGTGTTTAAAAAATATGTCTTTGTTTTCGACGTTGGGGCAGTTTGATTTAGTCACGACCAGTTTCTGTGGTCATTATTACAGAAACTCACACATGATTCTGTATATCAATGGAATTGTCTTGTGAAATTATGAATTGCTGGGACTGATTTGAACATGTAAACTGATATCCTGATGATATACTCTGATATATTCTTTATGCTTGTGATAAATTGTTGGTTGTTATTAAATAGGTGACAGCAGAATTTTAAAGAACTTCCTAAAGATATATATTTTTTGTATTTACTAAAAGACATTACCACAAATTAATAGAATCACAATCCTTTCTGTTCCCCTTCCCCCATTTGTCCTATTCCAGATCCAAGATGGCAGCTGGCACCAATCACGATTCCTCTTCCATACTCAGGACAGTGGTCAGCTACCAATTGTAGACATACAGGAGTTTCCCACTTCACAATTCAACAGTCAGCGTCACGTAGAAATCGGTCCAGTCTGCTTCCTCTGATACCAACATCCGTCATCGAAGCCACTTATATAAACCACTTAAATCCACAGACTTTTAAAATTTCCTACCAAAGAGATACTAGCACAGCAAGGCAGACTGTATCCCTGAGAGCTTGTGGCATTTGCAGGAGAGCTTCAACAGGACTTACTGTGAGACTAACAAATACCCAACATCCAACGGCAGGCAGCTCTACCTGGAAGAAATCAGTCTGTGTGGAACACCCGTGCCAAAGAGGACAGTGTATACTGATATTTATCTAATCAATGTGTAAAGTGTTTGTTTAATTTTCACTCAAACAGTGCTTAGGGCCACTGCATATGGACCCATTTTACTTCCTGATCACGGGGGTAGGGCCTCACATTGCAGCAGCCTGTCCAAACCCCAAAACTGCCTTTCACTCATGTTCCACCCCTTCAACTCCCAAACACACCATCCTTAGTAGGGGTCGAACCCAAAGGATCATGCCAGGCCTCTGCACAGGGCACTGTCTAACTAAAGGTGCAATAGCATATGGAAAATGTGTGTGCTTTAAATATTTCATTGTCCAGTCAGAGGCTATATTTGATATTGTTTTTCATGATATTTTTGTCTTCGGTCCCATCCAGTCGGACCTGTACATCTTGACAGATGGTGCTCTACCTCTACCTGCTTTCAAAAATAGTCAAGTTAGTCATTTTTACCTTTGTTTTGTATGTACCGGTTACATCAGAATTTGTTATGTTGTTTGAATTCTTATGTTGATTTGGTCACTTCTAATTTATGAACCATTTTTTGATACACAACATATTTTCATAGCTTTTCCTACTATGTGGTAGTTTCCTCAGGGGAAACCTATCATTGGTGCTGCAACGTTTCCTGTGTATATATTGACAGCATACTTTGTTTATTTATAACCTGTTTTGTTTTGTTTTTTGGTTTGTTTTTGGATTTATTATTATTTTTGGTCACATTACTGTACCACAGTAAGTTATACTCTGAGAATTTGCTTACTTGGTCAACCACAGCTCGGTCTAGAGGAGTATTTATGTTTGAAAAGTGTGTGTGCGCATGCACACCTGTGACTGTGTGTTCATCATACTGCTTTATAAATTCATTCAGAAGTCAAATGCAGCTACGGGAGGAGAAAATCAAAAAACACAGAAAACAGTCATCATACTCTTAAGTTATGTTACCATTAATTAAGTGTAATTATATAAAGTTTGTGGAGGATAAAGTTGGATGCAAATGTGTAAATAAAAAAAATTTTTAGAAATAAATAAATGGGACATTTTATCCACATGTGGTTTTGTTACCTTTTTTTGAATGAAGGACGTACTTGTCATCATAATAGAGGACAGGATAGAAATGTGCTTCGTTGTATAGAGTGGTGGAGCAATACCTCATTATCAGTTTCACATGTGCACAATAACAGGTTACCTCTGTGACATCTGGACCCAGAGTGTTACTTAAGTAAAATCCTTCTCAATAATGATAAAATCATAAAAATACACTGATCAAAAAGTATTAAAGGAACACTTTTTAATCAGCATCAAGTCTGGGATATTAATCTGGTCAGATAAGTAGCGGGGGGGTTCAGCTGCTTTGATGTTAATGAAATTAACAACAGGCACACTAGCGGGGCAACAATAAAACGAGACCCACAAGAGGAATTAAACTTATAAAAAGTTTTTATAGGCGGAAACCACTGGCGTTTTCTTTTCCTTCTCGTCTCTTTTGTTTTTTTCACAAGTTTTTCATTTGGCAAAGGTCAGTGTCACTGCTGGTTGCATGAGGTGATACTTGGACCCTACAGAGGTTGTACAGGTAGTTCAACTCCTCCAGGATGGCACATCGGTATGTACCATTGCCAGAAGGTTTTCTGTGTCTCCCAGCAGTCTTAAGAGATAAGGAGGAGATTCCAGGAGACGGTTACTCTAAGAAAAATTAAAGGGCTGTAGAAAGCCCTTAACCCAATACCAGGACCAGTATCTGCTCCTTTGTGCAAGAAGGAACTGGATGAGCTCTGCCAGAGCTACAAAATGACCTCCAGAAGGACACTGCTGTGAATTTATCTGACCAAATCATCAGAAACCGATTTCATGAGGGTGGCCTGTGGCCTGACATCTTCCAATGGTCCCTGTGCTCACTGCCCAGCACTGTAGTGCCCTATTTGCATTTGCCATAGAATACCAGAATTGGCACCCCGTGTTTTTTTACAGTTGAGAGTAGCTTTACCCTGAGCACGTCTGCCAGACGTAAAAGGGTCTGGAGAAACTGTAAAGAGTGTTAGGCTGTCTGTAACATCGTCTGACATCTCGATACATCTGCCATTCGGTATTAGGATGAAATCCTTGGAGCCATTTTCAGATCCTACACTGGTGCAGTGAGTCCTGGCTTCCTGCTGGTGCACCACAATGTGGTGAGAGTAAGCAGGCAGTTCCTGGAAGATGAATGAATCAATATCATTGCCTGGCCCCCCACACTTGCCTGACCTAAATCCAATAGAACAGCTCTGGAACATTATGTCAGTTTGCTTCTCACACTGTTCAGCAGCTCAGTCATGTCCTGGTCCAGATCTGAGTGAAGATCCTCCAGGACACCATCTGTCATTTCATTAGGAGCATGCTCTGATGTTTTCAGCATGCCGCAAAATGGACTAGTCTGCTGTGTCATTTTCACTTTTTGGGGTGTCAGTCTATATAGCATCCTTTCATTCATTTACCCAGTCCAGATCAGTATAAATATCCAGCATGAATTTTTTCCAGTTAAGATCTAATTAGTTTTCAAAATCTTCATTTAACTTTAAAAAGTGACACTGTCATTTTATATATTGAAAAAGAATTCAATTAATTCACAGTGGTGCAGAGGTTAATCACAGTAATAGGCTCCTGGGTTGGAATGCAGTGGCCTAAAGAGGCCTTCTGTGTAGAGTTTGCATTTTCCTCTTGTGCCTTTTCTCTAGATACCCTGATTTCCTCCCACAGTCCAAAGACATACATGTTAGATTAATTGGTGATTCTAAATCGAGGAACGAATGTGAGCATGAATGGCTGTTTTTATGTATTGGCCATACAATAGAATGATGACCAGTTCAAGATGTGCAGGTGGTATAGGCTCCAGCTTCTCTGCCATGCTGAATTAGACAAGTGATTAAGAAGATCAATGGATGGATGAATTCACTTTTCTTTCTAAAGTGCTGATCAGTTTTTTGAGGGATGTTGAATATGGTGCATGGGCATGAACCCTCTTGTTCTCACACACACACACACACACACACACACACACACACACCTTAATGAAATCCTCTTTAATTCATATCACCCAGTCCTTTAATAAACACAGCCTATATAAACACACATGAAAATCTCGTGAGGAAAGAAACTCAAATAAGTACTTTGGCTTGTGAGAGGGTCTTAGTTCATGTAGCTAATATCCTGCCCAGCAACCCATTATTCCTCTTACTTCTTGCATATTCTAATATCTGTGTCTATTTTCAAGCTATTTTAAGCTTAGATACATTGGTAGGCTCAGAGAACAATAATAACAACAAACAAACAACAACAACAGCAAAAAATGCTGGCGAGCTGATCACGGGATGCATTTCTGACGCGCAGACACCGAGAGGCGCCAATGAGCACATTTTCCAACCGGAACTTGTCTCCACGTGCTGGCACCGGGGCGGAAGGGCATTTGTTTTGATCCCGGCGTGTCGTTTCGTCCGCGTGCAACTACAATTCTCCCGTCTTGAGCTCAGTAATTCTCCCAACAACACACATAATGTCATCTGCGGAGAACAAAGTCGACAATAACAGCACCGAGGAAGAGCAGAGAGGGAAGAAAAGAAAGATGTCTCTTTCCAGGTAGGCGATTTAAACGGACTGCAGCTCAGCCACAAAATTAGGACAATAGTTTGCGTTTGCTGTAAGGATTTTTGGCTCAGCTTCAGTTCTCAGAGTCGGCATAATCGTAGTATTTGTCGACCGAGTAGCAGATACATCTACTGTCACATACCAAGTGCTACTTATTGTAATATGTTTATGCTAGGCAGCTACGAAGTTAGCAGGCTATTAGTTAGCTTCAAGTGAGACCACGAACGTCAAACTCTTCACTCTGTTTCTTCTTCGTTTATTAACAGTTCCTTTATTAACACTTCCTTTATTAACACTTCCTTTAACCTTTTAATATATATATTAAGTATATCTTCTAAAGTTTATCACACATAAATTATTTTCTGGCTTAACTACTGGTTATGTGTGCGTGTTGAGCACCGTTACTTATTAACCCAATATAGCTGTAAACACACTCACGGTTTGGCGTGTTGTCTGTCCCGCAGTTGTGGTGTATGTGGATCAGAGGAGGCCAAGTACAGGTGTCCTGCCTGCCTTACTCATTCCTGCAGGTGAGATGAATATCCTCTGATTAAGTGATAAAGTCTTAGCAGCAAATACACACAAAAAAGACAGTATATTTAACAAAGCTGCTTATCCATAATGTGGTTAGGACTAATTGTGCCTTTGTGAACCGCTGGATGACTTCACCTCTTTAGGCTTTTATAAATTCAAAATGTATAAGTTTATGCTCTTATTCTTTTACCAGGTTTTTCCAGGCTGTGGCTATTATTGATTTATCAATAGGCTTTTAAAAATTTGGAAATACACAAGTATTTTAAGCGGAATAGAAAGTGACCTTATTGTGAAGTAATTTAAACCTGCAACACATTTTCACTTTGTAAAGTGTCCCACTGGTGTTGCATTGTTTGCTTTCACCTAGCAGAGAGCACAGTGTGGTGCTATGGAATAATAATAATGCAATAATAGAGCAGGGATCCATGGAAAAAGACAGATTTCTGCATCTTAAGTTAAACTATGTCAATTGAGTTTTAAATACTGTCAGAGAATAAACAGTACCTCTGTATGCTTGGGTGTACTAGACAGCATTCGTAAGTGAGGTCCAGTTGCATTTTAACTCCAGCTCTCATACTCTGTTGACTGTGTATAGAAATGGCACTTATTCCTCAACGGTTAATGAGGTATATGGTGGACACTCTAAACTGTATTTGGGCTGTGATCATTTCATTTCAAATTTGCATCTGTGAATGGATCCCCAATTCTGAAACCTTTGTCACTACCTCTTTTCCACCAAGGTAGTGTCAGTTGAGAAGCAGACAGTTTGACAAGTTGTCCAAAGAAACACATGACAGAGTTAGCGGGTTGTGTCTAGCAGTCATTGGTAAATTAGTTGCCAGAGTCTGTCCCATAGCCAATAACACCAGAGGTTCCAATTTTTATGCCAAGCAGTTAATAGTGCTGTGGTAGTTTCAGCTTTTTGTTATTGGCAAAAAGCTGAAATGACTCAGTTCTAGATTGGGCATCGTACTAAGGGAAAATGGTCCCAACATTTTTGAAGTTAACTGTTCATTTAATCACATCAGACAATCTTTTTTGTCTATGGTATGCCCTTAATTTATTAGGTCCAAGATTTCATGCAGAAAAAAGGAGACATTTACAACGTCATCACAGACAATTTCGTGTTTGTAGTGTTAAAGCTGCACTGGGGTAGCATAATTCTGTCTTCCATTTGTTTCCATCGCTATTTAAAAAACAGAAAAAAAAAGGTAACCTAAGAATTACAATCTTCCACCTACCACATCTTCCACCCTTAAATAATATTCATGACTGACAGATGGCCGTGTTTTTGTTTTTACTTTCTGAACTTTCCTTTGATTCATGTCCAGCATCAGCGCGCCTCAGGACAGCATGCCTCACAAAATCTCAATGGTCTGTTGCCCGTTCTTTGAATTCTGTCGATGCTAAAGCATTTACAACTTCACCTTCTAATACTGAATGGTACAAAAATGTCATTGCTAAACATTTCTTTAAGATTTATCTGGTGGGGGCTAACAAATGTGCTTTCCACTCTCAGATTGTTGCCTGTTGTTTTGGGCATCATTCAGCATTCCTTTTACATAGTTTCTAGGAATACGGTCTCTGGTATGACTCGGGCCACATATCTGTCTCTCAGCAAGAGTGCGAAAACTGGCCTAGTCATGCTCAAGTGAAATCCCAAGGTTTTTGTGTTTGGTGTGAAGGAGTGGAAGTTTTTATATTTAACCCCCTAACGCCTAGTAGATCTCCTTTTATGCATGAGTTTTTAAGACTTCTGCATCATAAGTTCAATTCCCCCAAAAAACAAAATAAACTGCACAATATATTTTTAAGTAAATGCCAAACATGTGTAGCAGATATGATACAAACTGAAACTCATTTATATAATTTAAGATATTTTTATTATATTTTTTAACATCAAAAGGTTAAATAAATACTCCCTTTTTGAAAAATTAGGATTTTCCTGGCAATTATTTCATGGTTCAAGCTTTGAAGGGTTAAGATATTTCAAAAACCACACTTTTTTCTAATCTGATATAGTCTGATACAGTAATAATAATAATATATTAACTAACCGCAAACCACAGGCGTATAAATACGTTTGTCCTATAAAGAGGCTCATCCACCTCTCAAATGGCTGAAGTCATGACAGAGAGCATGTTTAGCCTGGTTATCAGCTGCAGCTGGGAACATCATCTCAAAGATAAGAGCAAGCCTCACTCCAGAGCATGTCCACTGCAATCATGAATCCATGAACTGATTCATCTGTAAACTTTGGAAACTTCTTATTTTGGACTTAATATTTGTATTTATTTTACTTTTATTCTGACGGTCCTTTTCAGTTGAATTCATGTGTTTCCTGGGTCATTATTTTAATTTGCTGTTGGATGAGACAACAGGGTGATTAGAAGAGTTGAGCAGGTGAGATACTGGAGCCCAGGACAGAAGCGGAGATGAGAATCATCTTTAATCTTGTATTATTTAAAAATGTCAAACATCCCGTGTCAGGCAGTGTTACCCAATATTCCCTGGGTTATTTTTTTTTTAAAAACCCAGTACAATTTCTTTGTTTTTAACATTTTTCTTTGGTTCCATTTCAGGCAAGGATTTATGATTTACATTGATTAGCACCATGCTACATTCTGTTTTTATTAAATTTCACACAGTGCCCTTTTTTGAAACCTGTGCTTTTTGCACTATGTGAACTGGCTTAATCATTCCAACCTAAACTCTGTTTCAATAAAGAAATGACTCCCTACCATCACTGTCTGTTTATCTTTCGTAGCTTGCCGTGTGTGAAGAAGCACAAGGAAGTTTCAGGATGCAGTGGCGTTAGAAATAAAACAGCATTTGTGACACTGTCACAATTTGATGAAATGACACTTCTCAGTGGTGAGCAGCCTCTTTGTCATTCTGTTAATGTGTGTTGTCATAGAAATGTGCTTTTTTTTCGTTTTCGTGTTTACCACTTTGTCTCAACTGTAGATTACAGGTTTCTGGAGGATACTGGCCGATTTGCTAATGGTGCCACCAGAGACAACCTCGTCCAGGCTCCTCGTGTCACTGTCAAAGTAAGTCCTGTGTTTATAGATTTAATATGTTGAATATTGTCTTGTTTTAAATTTTTGGGCATATGTGAGCATGAATCCAGGACGTGGTACAGATAAATTCTTGTATTCTTTTTAGTAACAAACCCTAACAATTGGCTTGTTTTAGCTTAGATTTCCACTGAATTCAACTCGTACTGCCCCTCAGAAGTTAAGCCCAGTAATAAAATATTTGGGGAAAATGTATCCTTTTATTTGTTTTATAATGTTACAAACATAAAAAAGATTTAAATATGAGTTTTAAATTTTGGTATAGTATTAGTAAATTAATACTAGTAAATTAAAATAGGGTGGCTTGCTTTGGTGAGGACTTGTGCTTTTTAAAAATAATAGTGCTTACTAGAACCAGATACCTTTATTTATCTTGTCCTAATAGACTAGTTCAATAGTGTAGTGGTTTACATATTTACCAAACAAGCAAAAAAAATCCCTGGTTTGAATCTGGGACAAGACCCAAATCCCTTCATAAGGAAGTGCATCCGTTGTCAAAAATCTGCCAAATCAAACATGTGGAGCTACCTCCTGAGGAGAATAACAGAGTAGCATGGTATGTTGGAGAACTGTTTATGACCCCTGGTGAAACCTCGTAGAAAAGCCAAAACCCTTTAAAAGTGTGGTGCACATACACTTAGTCGACACTTTATTAAATACACCTTGCTAGTATCAGATTGAACGAAGGTGATGGAAGCATTTCTCCAATTCTGATTCATAAATTCGCAGCTGCTGCAGATTTTTTGGCTCATCCGTGATGAGAATCTCCTGTTTCACCAAATCCCAAAGATGTTCCATTGATTTGAGATCTGGTGCCTGTGGAGGCCATTTGAGTACAGTGAACTCACCATCATGAAATTGGTGTGAGAGAATCTGAGCTTTGTGACATGGTTCGTTATGCTACTGGAAGCAGCCGTCAGAAGCAATCAGGGAACACTTTTTTCAAAAAGGAATTCACATTTTCAGCAGCAATACACACATGTAAAGATCCTCCTTTGATATTCCTCACCTTATACCACCCCCACCAGCCTACCCATGACCCTACCTTCCAAATGTTTCAGAAGAAATGTGTGCTCTTCTGCTGCTGTAGCCCATATGCTTCAAAGTTCAGTGTGTTGTGTTTTCAGAGATGCTCTCTTGCATACAGTGGTTGTAAGGAATGGTTATTTGAGGTACAGTTCCCTTCCTATCAGCTTGGACCAGTATGGCCATTCTTCGCACATGTGACTTCTCACATCAACTAGGCATTTCCTCCCAGAGAACTGATGCTCACTGGATATTTTTTCTTTTTTGGACTCTTCTCTATAAACCCTAGAGATGGTTGTGTGGGAAAATCCTAGAAAATCATCAGTTTCTTAAATACTCAGAGAAGCCCATCTGGCACCAGCAACTTTGCCATATTTAAAGTCACACTGAGTTGCTTCCATGTGATTGGCTGATTATATATTTGGGTTAATGCGCAGTTCAACACGTGTACCTAACAAAATGGCCAATGGATGTACCGATATGACATATACATCTTGAAAATCAGCAGTGAAAATAATAATAGTATCAGATCCACATCAGACATATTCAATATCCCATAAGTGTTTTTCTCTTTGTGCTTTTATTGCTTTGCTTGTGTAATTTGTGGCTGCAGTTACACAATTTAAACATTTTTTTTCCTCAAACCACCGACATTCTTTTGTGTAATACTTCATACCAGCTATTACCTGTTCTTTTACTGCAGCCCAATTCAAGTGGCATTTGATAGCTTGAAGTAATTTGTGTTCTTTTATGGAAAGCAGTCACTGCTTCAGCTGTTATAGATCAATCAAAATAATGAGGCTTATTTCTCAGGGAAAGATAAAGGCTTGGCGCATGATGAGCTCTGGGATTTGGGTTTTTCTCCAGAACATTGCAACTGTGGTAATCTGTTACTGGCCCTCTATATCCACACCTTTTTAATAAATCTTTTTTACTGTCTCTTACTGCCAATCTGAAGTGATAAAGGAGCCAGAAAGGAAATGCTTGTCTTTTCAAATTTAGATGAGGGCAATAGGAGTTCAGGCCATCTTTGGTTTGATTGCTAATGGAACTCACACAGCTGTAGTTATTGGTGTAAAACAGATGTTTGGTAATTGGATGTATTTGTACCGTGACAATACCCCCTCCCCCCAGCGACTTTTTCACAGAACTGAAAGGTCAGCCTAGGTTCCAATGTATCTGTTATTTACTAGGAATAGAGGCTGTCTTCAACACCATTTCCTGTTTCATTGAACAGCTGTTTTGTTAGATGTGTGCTGCTGTTTGGTTCTACTTGCTTTGGGATCTTCATAATGTCTCAAGGGACCCCTCATTTCTTTATATTTCTCTATGAAAATGTGAGATGATATTCTAACAAGCGGTATTTGGTATGACAGTCTTTAAGGAATAGGTCTGTGAAGGTTCGTAAGACACTGTGAACGACCATCTTTGAACGGAGGCAGTGGCTTACGACACCAACTGTCTGCCATCTATAATCCAGTTTTGAGATCCTTTCCCAGAGGCCTTAACACCCACTCACATCCCGGGCCATTTGACCTCAGTAAATCACATGATAGGTGGGGTTAGGCTTCACAATGTGTTCACCCGAAACCTTGGCTGATTGTGACCCACACCCGATTTCACACCTTGGCTCGTGTGATTAGGCAGAAGGTCAATAGGGGGTTCATGACTCTCTTGGGGACACTCCCATAGGTCTTAAAATCTGGGACTCTCCACCAGTTGCTCTTAGAACTGGAGAAGCTTCTCGGATGAAACCTCTTCAAGGAAACTTAAAGAAGTCCAGATGCTTTTCTTTCCAAGCTCCTTAGACTACAATGACCTGGATGACTGAGAACCTTCACAGACATATGACAATCTTTAATATTCCACACAGTCTGAATTCTCTTAGCCAGGCTTTCTCATCGTTTCTTCAGGATTAGTTCTCCAGGCTTTTTGAAGGACATTAAAAGCTCTTCTTTGGATGTTGGCTGCCTTTTGATCTGTTCTCTTTTCAAGATGATCCCACACTGCTTCAGTATTTGTTGAGGTCTTGGCTCTGGGAAGGCCAATCCATGACAGATACTGCTCATTTGTGTTTTTCTATCAGGTATAATTTTACTGCATTGGCAATGTGTCATACTGAAAAATGAAGCCATTGACAATTGGGTGCTTTCCAGATGGTTTTGCATAGTTGTTAAAAATCAGTATTTTTTTACGTTCATAATTCCATCAGCTTAGACAGGATACTCAAACCATGCCAGAGCCTCCACCTTATTTTACAGATGGCTGTACTCTCACTGTTGTACCCCTCTTCCTTTTGCCCTCTTCCATACATAATTACAATTTGAACCAAAAATGTCAAATTTGGATTCATCCACCCCATGAGACCTGTTGCCACTGATTGTCAGTTCAGTTCTTGTGTAATTTGGCACACCCCTTTTTTTTTTTCCTTTTTTTTTTCTTCCCGTTTCCCTTCTTAATAATGGCTGTTTGACAGCCTCACTTAAACCATTTGTGATCGGTCTTCACTGAACAGTCGATGGACCAACTGAAGGGCCAGATGCATCTTTCAGGTCCTCTGTCAGGCCCTTTTTGGATTTTTTTTTCCTATTTCTCCAGGACAGTTTATCATAACCTTTTCAGTCCTGCCACTTATTCTTTTGTCTTCCACTTTCTTTAATGTACAATGTGCCAAATTTTCATCTAAGTGTTCTTTGGAAATCACCATAATGGTGCAAAAATATTATTTTTATGCCTGGCTTACTGTGTTTTCTTTGGCATTTTTTATTTATTAAAGTGCAAAATGGGAACAAATCACAAGTTTTTTGTGGCAGACCACTAGTAACAAAATGACTAAATGAAAAAAACTTCTTAAAAACTCCTGAAAGGCTGCAGAACTATTACTCAAGACCACTTCAAACTGTGTGTGTGTGTGTGTGTGTTTTTTTGGGGGTTTTTTTTTTTAAAGCTGGCTTCTTGGAACCAAAATATAAAGAAATGAGGAGTGGCTTAACACTTTTGCACAGTACTGTAGAACTAATGGTAATTATCAGGATGCTAGACAATACTGGCTCCCAATCTTGTTCATACAGATGTCAATCACAGCTCATGGTCAGGTGTGTGCTTTTGAACTCATTTGTTCATCTTGACTTGTTTCAGCTGTGTGGTTGAGGTTATTTAACCATTTTAACCGTCCGTAACTATAGCTTATCATTTCAGTCATTCATCCGAGCTAAGACTTTTTGACAGCTATTCATTTCATGGCATGTAGTGAATCTTTTTTACAGTTTATAGATTATGTTTAGGTACCAGTTTAACATAAATGTTTACCTACTGTAAATCTGTTGCTTTTAGCTAAAAATTATCCACACTTATTAGTTGACAGTTTCAGCTGTTGGTATAGATTTGGCATATTTATTCCCATCTCCCATCCTTCCATGTATCCTGGCTGCAGAAGTACCACCTGGAGAACTTGTACCCCTGCTTGGGTGTCACTGCTGTACAGGGTTGTTCTACTGATGGGGCTGCAACAGAATAATTTAGCTTTACATTTTTTTATTCTAAATTGTAAATGTATTCAATTAATTAAAAACAAGCATTCACATTGAAAAAGACCACATATAATTTTTTGCTATTTATGCTTGAAATGGCAATAAATTAATGATATAGTCATTGCTGATTTACTTTACAATTGAACTATATTATCTTTATTTTTCTGTTCTTTAGTCTAAGAAACTGGCCTCTAATGCCAGGAAGATGAACATCACCCTGAGATTCCTCCCCATCACCTTCACTAAGAGCAGAGAAAACTCCACCTTCTTCCTTACAAAGTAAGCATACACCTGCTTAAATGCAGAAAATATCATTATTGTTATCATTATATTTTGAATTCTGTTGGATTGAGTTTACATGTCCATGTGTATTTTGGAATATATTTAAGGTAAGTTAGTAACCACCTTCTTCATTTTGTAAGGTAAGGCCCTGTCATTATCTTGACCATAATAAAATATTTACAGGATGAAGATTTTCCTACACATATCCTGTATAGGTTCCAAAGAAAATAAAACTTAATGACACACAAACAAATATGATATTAATAGGTAACATTAGTGTTTAGAGTTCTTTTAGAGTAATACCACAAGAAGCCTTACAAAGACATTCAGGCACTGTTGAACATACAGTCTAATACAGCACTTTAGTGTTTTCTGATTAAGCCCTGCTTAATCTGCTGCAAAATGAGCTTCTGATTAGTGCTGTTTTACTTTACCACAGGATGGCACTCTCGTGAAGTGTTTTATCTAGACCTGGCTTTTCACAGGCTTATCTCATGGCAGTCTTGTGCATGGTAATGAAGCCTGAATCTCTAACCATGTGTATGAAAGATTCATCCCCCATGGGTGACCTTAAATCGTTAATATAGGAGTTTATAATGAACAGAAGGGGACATTAAGCTGAGATGATAACCATAATGTTAGAGCTTGACAGACACGCATGCCAGCTTGTTGCAGAGGATCAGTGGTATCATAGTCCATGCTGGTGGACACCTTACAGTTCATTTTTTCCATTCTAGCCCAATTTCTGTTGCATGACACGGCTCAACTCTACTCAGTAATTTACATAGTACCCATTCCTGTTTAGATAGTGAGCATGGTGGCATCGCATCAAACTGCTTATAAATCCTTATAAAGGCTGAAGGAACAGAGAAAAAAAAACACTGATAAAAGGAAAAAACTGGAAGGTTTGAGTAATTTCATGTCCCGTGTTGCACATCCTATGTTGCACATATGATAATTGAAGTGACGCTTCTCTCTGGCCTGTCAGCAGCCTGCAGTGTTTATATGTTACCTTTTAGCGCTGGCTTACATGGTTTAGAATCTCGACTGAAGCAGTTTCAAAAAAAATCTTTTGCCAGGTACGATGTGCTTTGGACAGTGGAAAACCAAAACCAAATGGCATGCAGGGAGACTTTCACAAAAGTCTCAGCTTAGTTAATATTGCAGACTTGCAGTTATTTAGACACGGAGGTTTTATTGTTTTCTTTAGTCACTGAAATAGTGTGTATTTTCTTTTTTTTATTTTGGTCAAATTTGTTCAATTGCACTGGTTGTCTTGTCATTTTTGGCAGCTATTCTAACTCCCTGGACAACCTTGTGCCACTCATTTTGCAATTTCTTTGAGGTTTGGCCCTGGCTCTCTAATCCCACAGTGGAAGAATAAAGAAGTGGAAGAGGGGGGGAAATTGTTATTGAACTGCACATGAAAGTTTTACGAGTCTTGAAATGCCCAGGGACAACATTAGGTGCCAATCAGGATTGCCACTAAAAGAAACCTTTGTCATTCCCTCCAGCTGGTTTTATGTTGTTACTTTCCCTTTCACCACCCTCTTTTCCATCCGTAAAGTCGACTGCTCTGTCATGTCTGTGTCTGGTGTTCTGCAGGTGCTGATTTAAGTGAGCACATCACAGGGTGAGACAACTTTATGTCAGATTCTTGTGGCAGACTCCAGCTTCATACTCTGTGTGTTCGGTTCAACAGTTGTCAGATGTTGACTGAAAGTTTTATTAGAATGTCTGTTTTAGGGTTTTTTGCTTTTTTTTTTTTTTTTTTTTTTTTGAAAAATTTTTTTTTTTTTTTTAATTTTTTATTTTTTTTTTTTATTTTTTTTTTTTTTTTTTTTTTTCTTTAACTGGTTTATTTATTTTGATTAATCAATTTATTTGTTTGGAACCAGACATTCAGTTCAGTTCATTTCATTTTTA
>VUQG01014159.1:2589-20357 GCA_015106755.1 Etia nguti | reverse complement strand
TCAGTGTCCGCGGGGGCTCTGAACATGGACTCGGCATATTTGTCAGCAAGGTGCAGGACGACAGCCCTGCAGGTTAGGAAGAAGTGTGTGTGTGTTCATCAGCCTGTGTATGTATGTAAATGGTCACGACAAGCTTTTTTTTCAGTGTGCTTACACATGTGAATGTTGTCTTCTGGTTTATCGTGCTGACTTCTGCCTGTGTCTGCAGCACAGGCTGGGCTGACTGTGGGTGATAAGCTGGTGGAGGTGAACGGGGTCAGCCTAGAGAGCATCACCATGAGCAGTGCTGTGAAGGTCCTGACAGGAAACAACAGGCTGAGGATGGTGGTGAGACGGGTGGGCAAGATCCCCGGCATCCGCTACTCTAAGGAGAAGACCACATGGTGAGGCCAGTCAGCTCAGCAGGGCTGGAAACTACTAAGACATCAAACATGTACTGTAAAATATTTACTTCTACTAACTGTATTTTATGAGGAAATACTTATTGCTGGATATGTTAGAGACTACAGCTTTGATATTACTATCACTGACCTTTGTGTGGCTCTTGTTTTGTGAAGTCTTGTCACTTGACTGTAGCTCACACTGGTTATCTTTCTTTTGGGATATACAGTATCTTGGTTTCATGTGGCAGTGGATGGATTACTGCTGTGACCTTTATGGCTATTTGATTATCTGATACAGACAGGTCTGACTTCAGTGGACAGAGAGAAAGCAGTGTATATGAGTGTTTTCATGTGTGCATATACAATATGTTTTGTTTTGTGTGTGTTTATGTGTGTGTGTGCAGGGTGGATCTGATTCATCGGCGGATGGTAGTGGAGGAGAGTGGTCGTACCCTATCAGAGGCCAGTTCAGACAGCGCTCTCCGCAGGATCGTACATCTCTTCACCACATCAGACGATTATTGCTTGGGCTTCAACATCAGAGGAGGAAGAGAGTTTGGATTGGGGATTTATGTGTCTAAGTATGAATACAAACACTGTTTTTTAGCATCAGATAAAAAATTTAATTAGTACCCGTTGTAAAATTATTTGGGCAGCAGGATGTTTAAGTTGGAGCACTTGGTGCGATCCAGGTTCACCCCACCTGGCTGAAATAGTAATATTAACCCCAATAATTAAAGATGATATCATAATCTCATTTGCAAAATTTGTTTGTGTCTTTGTAGTAGATTAAAGCAAAGAAGTTCACATTTAAATGACATTAGTAGTTACATTTCTTTTTTGCATGTCTGGATTTTTTCATACATCTGCTCTTCAGGTTGGACCCAGGTGGGCTTGCAGAGCAGCATGGCATCAAAATGGGTGATCAGATCCTTGCAGCTAATGGGGTGAGCTTTGATGACATCACCCACAGCAATGCGGTGGAGGTCCTGAAGAGCCACACCCATGTCATGTTGACCATCAGGGTGAGAAAGAGAAAAAAATGTATATATGTATAAAGCTGAGCTAATCAGTTTCAGGGTTTTTTACATTTTTATAATTAACAGGGCATAAAAGGACTGTCACAGCATGAGGGCACATTTTACTGTCTTTAAACTTGTTGTTCTTCTTTTTACAACCTGTGACTTAAATATTTTGGCTCAGTTTTTCTCCAAACTTTTAACAAACTCCACTTTCCCAGCATCAGACAGCACACACACAGAGCGAGTGACTAGAGTAGAGGATTTAACAGCCAAAAAGCTAAATATATCCCCTGGAGTGAGAGGAGCACAAGAACAAGAGCTAAAAGGAGAGTATATATTGGGCTTTTCTTCCTCTTTAGGACATTAACATGCCTCCAGTTGAATGCTGAGGTTTTGTTCATGTCTGCTGGGTGTGTACATGAGCAACATTTCGCCACACCACCAAACTAAAAACATATGTCAGTGCTGTCTGAAATGAGGCTGAAGTTTGATTTCAGGAAGTTCTCTAATTGCAGTGGAGTCTTAATAATTTGCTTCAGTTTAAACTTAACAGCTGATTGGAGCTTTGAGTGCTAACACAATAATAAATGCTAGCGTGTAAACAACACCGGCTCTTCTCAATGAGCCTGCACTGCTGAGCAGACAGTTGGCTTACAGCCCTCAAATTCCTTATGTGTGCCTGAGTATGTGTGCAAGGCAGCAGCACTTAACCTGTGTCATTTCTGGATAAAGGATGTAGGTGTGTATGAATCGGTGTATGTGTGATGTGCGGTGTGCTCTCAGCTCGCTGCATGCATTGCTGCATGCTCATTTTACTCCTCTGATCTCAGGTTCCACGTGTGAAAAACAGCCAGGCACAACGTTCATTATTCAAAGGCAGGCGAGGATCAGGTTATAATCAACCGAAAGCCTTAATTTATGCCTTCCTCCTGTCCTGTATAGATGGATCACACACATAGTTAAGCAAGGTTTTGTTATTTAAGACCCTCACATGTGGGCTTTTAAAGAAAAAAAAAAAGAGTGCTGATGAGCCAGTTCCTTAAAAAAAAATAATTTAGAGGGCATTATACAGTATTATTTGCTTACGAGAGCCACATGTTTCGTAATTCTGTGAACCACATAATATTTACCCTGACCTATACAGTAAATACAAGCACCTTAATATCCTTACAGCTTTACATTTGTAGTAAGGATTCATTTTGTTTGTTGTGGTCCCAGGAGGTTTTTTCTACCTCTAAGTTTTGAATTGTTAGTTATCTACTTGAGTTTGTCTTTCTGTTGAGATTTTTCTGTTATTCTAGTGTTTGAAGTTTTCATTCTTATATTTGGCAGGCTGATTTTTGGATTCCTGTTTTAATTTCCCCATTATTCTGTAGTGAGTTTGACTCTTTATAATATTACTGAGTCTCTGATTTCTGTGTTTACTTTATTCCTCATCTAGTGAAGAGTTCTAGTTTTTGCTTTCTGTCCTGTGTTTCTTATTCTAACTCTTCATGTTTTAGTTAAGTTTTTGCATCTCTGTCTTTAGTTGTTTTTTTTTTAAAATTATTTTCCAATTTTACTCATTTTGTTGTCGCTTGTGTTTTGCTTTGAATTTTGCTCCCTTCTTTGCAATTGTCTGATGACTTTCACCCATGTTTTATCCCCCCCTTTTTCCCAATTCCCATCTCGCCCTCAGTGTATGGATACAGTAGATAGCCCCGTCCTTCCTTTTAGGCCTTGTCTCAACATCTCTGCATGTTACATTCATGTGCTGACTGTTTTCCCTCTCTGAAGATTTTTTGGGGGGATTTAGGTACTTTAATTTGATTCAAAAGACAGACACTGTCCCTTCTTTTAAGATTAAATTCAGATTCCGATCCAGATTCACCTTATTGCCATTTCTTTGCGTATTTCCATACAAAACAACAAAAGGTGCTGTTTCTCTCCAGCTACATACAGTGCAATATGTACCAAGGTTTAAATACGAACATAATAAATAAGCAATATAATGCAATAAATTCAAAATAAAAATAACTTCCTTTTTAAAAATGCTTATAGTTTGGCCTGGATCAGGTGACCCTGAACCATCCCTTAGTTATGCTGCTGTTGACGATTGTGTAATTTCTTTCTCATATTGTAGGGCCTTCACCTTTGCACTTTGAGGCAACTGTTGTCATGACTTGGTGCTGTCTAAATAAAACTGAATGGAACTGAACTTGCTGATGATCCTCGTCTAAACACTGTTATTGTCAGCATGTTGCTGTAAACTCTTGTTAAACAGTTCAGCAGCTGCAGATTGTGAATGTGGCTCACAAGTAAGAAAAAACTACAGGAAAAAATCCATATGAACAAATGCTGGCTCATTTTTAAATGTTGAAGAGCCTCACTAACAGTCAATAAAGTCTACAGAGTCTACTTCATAGTCATCATGTTGAGTGTTTGCTGTTCTTCATGATCATGTTGTTTTTTTGATCTTCAACAGGAAGCTGGCAGGTACCCTGCGTACAAGGAGATGGTGGCAGAATACGGCTGGCTGGAAAAGTGTATGTTGACTGTTTTTACAGTCCCTGGACAATGTTTAACACAGGTTTTACAAGAGATAATGAATGGTGGCATGAGAAGTACTGCCTTGACTAAACAAAATCAATGAAGAGTTTGTTTTTCAAAGCTACATGTGGAGTCTCCTTGGAAACATTTAAAAATAAGTGGGATAGTGGCCTTGTGTAGCCTTCTTGAACAAGAACGCTGTCATTCAGTTTCTTAATAGGACTCCAGTTCCTTGTTTTTCGCTTTGATACGAGCCCATCTGAACACAGCTAGGGATTAATTCTGTGTACTCAAAGGCAGCTCAGTCATCTGGAACGGAGCGTGACTTGACATCTGTCGAGATGCCAAGATGCAGAGTCACTTTGGAGTTTCATTAGGAAAAAAAAAAAGAAGTCCTGCTTTATTTTCTGTCTATCAAAACCTCGCAGGATTATGGGGATATGAGGACAGACAGGTTTTCATTCAAACAAAGCAGAAATAAGAAGGAAGGAAATTAAGCTTTTATGGGAAAACTTTATCCACAGTATATTCTAGCATGTATATTTATGTTGCTGTCACATATAGCAGCTGTAACACACACTAATTCCTTATATTCTTTGAAATGTGTTCTATAGTAGCCAATGGAGGCCCTCCACCATCATCACAGGGTTCAGACTCCAACTCTTCTGCCTCATCATTGTCCTCCACCACCCCTCTCAGTTCCCTCAGTGGTCTCTCCCAGGTCCTTTTCCCTCCTGTCTTTGGCTCAGAGATGGTAGACATTGGCATCTGCACTGAGGACCACTCCCGACGTCCGAGCAGTACTAATCGAACTGCTGACTCCGCCATACAGACTGAACCCCAACCTCCAAACTACCAGGACCACCTGTTGCCTAACGGGTCACACCCCGACAGGCTGTCCACCACAGAAACCAGCAGGACTGTAGGTGCCACATTAGTGTTGAAGGACACGGTCATACGTGGGAAAGGGGAAGGGCCAAGGGAGATGGGAGGGGCTGGAGAAGGTGGACGGGGACGGGTGAAAACGCTGTCAACAGGGGAGCAGGAAGTTGAGAAACACTCACCAAAGACAGCAGCACTGATGGCCCTGAGCAGACCGCGGAAGCCAATCAGTCGTTCCCAGAGTCACATCACAGAGTCAGGTGAGATCTGCAGGCTCACTGGGGTTGTTAAATGAGGGGAACTGTGGATGCAAGGTAGTTCTCTATATGCATTATTAATAGCTGACAAGTTTTTTCCAGCCTATTTAGGACATATTTTAGTCATAGTCTAGGTGTTTACAATTAAGACGGTGCTTACTGAGAAAACAAAACAAACACTACTTTTTAATTAATTTATTAACTTTAGCAGCAGCGGTTAAACCAAGACGGTGGCATAAAAAAAAATAAAGTTTTCAGTATTTTGGTAGTGAGCGCACAACATGCATAGTGTGATGTGATGAAAATATAAGTAGAAAAAAAAAAAAGAAAATATAAGTAGAAATGTGATGTTTTACATCACATGTTTTAATTATGCACTGTATTAGGTACATCTTGCTAGTATCGGGTTGGGCCCTCTTGATGCCTTGAGAACTGCTTTAATTCGTCATGGCATAGTTTCAACAAGGTGCTGGACACATTACTCATAGATATATACTGGATATACTCAAAGATCATATCGTGATAAAAAAAACAGTTTGAGATCATTTGAGTTTCTGACATAGTTGATTATTCAGCCATCAGGAGATGGGTACACGGTGGTCATAGCGGGGTGGAGGTGGTCAGTAACAATACTCGGGTAGGTTATGGCATTTAAACCATGCCTAGTCGATACTAAGGCACGCAAAGAGTGCCAAGAAAATATCTCTCATAGCACTGCAGCACCACCAGCCTGACCACTGATACAAGGCAGGAGGGATCCATGCTTTCATGTTGTTTACACCAAATTCTGACCCTACCATCTGAAGGTCGCAGCAAAAGCTAAAAACTCATCAGACCACAATATTTTTCCAATCCTCCATTGTCTAATTTAGAGATGCCCTTCTGCATAACTTAGTTATAACAGGTGGTTATTTGCTTTTACTGTGCCTTCCTATCAGCTCTGTCATCAACAAGGCATTTTAGGACCATTCTCTGTAAACTCTAGAAATGGTTGTGTAGGAAAATTATCACTTAAATCACCTTTCTGCTTTAAAAACACCTCACTTTGTACTTCAGTGGGTCTGACAACGTCTACATGCTTAAATGCATGCATGTGATGGGCTAAATAGATATTTGTGTTAATGGACTGTTGAGCAGGTATACCCAATAAAGTGAAGTGAGTGTTTAAATTCTGTTCATCTAACCCTGGACATATTTTGTCAGCAGGACACCACTCATATACTCATGTACTCATATAATTATGCAGTAATTTATAATGAATACTTATTGGTCAAGATACAAATATTAATATTTTCATGCACTGTGACTGCTTCATCACATAAACAAGAACATTCAGACTCTCCATGGCTGATTTAAGCTCCATACAGAATTTGTCTATGAGCACAAGATTGCCACAGACTCATGATTAATCACTGCCCTTTACTCTCACTTGTTGTACCTCTGTGAGAAATGAATAAGAGCAAGCATATGGAGAAATATCTATCCAAGCCTTGGTGGGGCTGTTGAGTTATTAGCCTTTCCTTTTCAATTTCTCCAGCTCACTCGTAGCTTCAGAACCTGGCGGGGGCTCGGGCAAAGCTTAGGTCTGATTGGACATTTGTTATGTAAGCGGGAGCACTTCTCTGTAGTGCTTCTAATAGATGGGGGTGTGTTCAGGTTGGTGAGGCTGCAATTCATCAGTCATACACTGTTGCTTTCAACAGTGTCAGATTTACTGCAGTGAAAAGAGAAGCTGACTGGAAGAGAAATGAAAAGTCTGTGCTTATAAAAGAGAGTGTGTGTCAGCCACTGTTACCGGCTTACAGTTAAGCACTGAGCACAACAAGGCCTAATGAATTATGTTTTCAACACCTAATAGAGATATGCAGAATGTCCTACTCCTGCTGTGGCTCAGTCGATTTTCCTGTGTACAGGACATAACTGCAGAAAAGATGACATGTAGTCTATAGTTTTAGTCCAGTTTGTTTAGTGCACAAAGTACAGTATGTGTGTTTATTTAAAGAGAGATATTTGTCTGCTTTTTTCCCCCACCTTTAGAGGAGAGACAGAAGAAGAAAAGGCGACACAGGGAGAAAAGCTCAGAGGAGGGTAAAACCAGCCTGAAACGCTCCAAAACCTTTGTCAACCTCTTATTTAAGAAAGACCGTAAAGAGAGGAGTCGCTCCAAGTCGCCGTCTCACCACGTGAACAAAGGTGAGAGAGCGGTCACGGGGTGTGGGTTTTCTTTCACATACTGCAGCCTGCAAAGTGAAATGTTGCTTCAGGTTTTGAACAAATTGTGGGACATGACTCAGAGCTCATGAAATTGACTAATTATAATACACAGTGTCTCATTTTAAGGCCACACTTTTAATTTTAAATCAGGGAATAGCGTTCTCTGAAGGAGATAAGTGAGGACATTATATCCAGCAGAATGTGAGAGGAGGTTTCACAACAGTCCAGTTGTAAATAAAGTCTTTAGGAGTGTGTGAGTTTCTTAGTTGAAGCAGAGATGAGTGAGCTTGGACAGAGGGGCACTGGGTTGTCCTCAGGGTCATAGGAGGGTGAGAATGCAAGTGAGGTGAGATGGAAAGCCTCCTTGAAAGGAGTCATTGTGGGTAGTACTGGTTTGAAGGTGGCAGGTGAGAAAGCTCAGGTGGGTCTTTTCTTCAGCAGGGCAGCCACTGGAAAAATCATGAAGACATAGAGGTGAGAACAAGAATAACTAGGAGTGACCAAGAATGAGGCTGTTTACCAATCTAAGATAGCACACAGTGGTGTGGTGTGCTGTGGTGGAGACTCAGTATGGAGCTTCCCCTTTAATACCAGCTGCTGATGAGGTCAGTGAACTACAAGTGTGTTCTCTGAACAGCAGGAACCCACGCTCCAACCTGCCCAACCGATCCTACAACAAAGAGAGAGAGAAAATGACCCAAAGACAAGAGCCCAGTGCTCTACCGTGACAGAGCTATAATACAGAACGCAAATGTTAAAACAGCCTTGTGGGATGACAAGTTTGCGGTAATAAGTAAGATTTTGAAACTTTTTGCATTGCTATCCCTGATTTATAGAGGTGGTCCATTATTTTTAGGGATTTATTCATCTCTAATGTTGTAAAGTCCTGTAACAGTGTAACATTCACGATGACAATCTCCAGTTAATTGCATAAAAATAGGGTCTTGGCTGATGTGTTGTAGAAAACTTAGTTACAAATAGAAATATTATTAAGATGTGTTAGAAGCAAAAATGTAACCAAAAGTCAAAGAGCATAAGTAAAGATGCACTGAAATGCTTGATTTCTTAATTTAATATCTTAATTTAAAGTTAGTATAAGTTCTCCTGATGGTCAAAAAAACCTGGGGCAACATTTTTGCTGCACAATTTATTTATAGATGTTGCAAGAGAAGTGAAACACCTAACTGTAAGAGTTTTAAATGCCATCAGGATGGTTTCTTCTTTGCACATCATTTCTTTTATCTCCATAATTCTTTAGATAAGGAGCGGGGGCGCCCATTCCACCTCTTGACCTCCCCGAGGGAATCCCGAGCTGGCAGCCCACTGCCCCGACTCGAGGTCCTGCAGCACGTGGAGGACATGGCAAGGAAACTGCTCAGTCAGGATGAGGTGGCTGCTGTGATGAGACACTGTCGGCGGGTAAGTTTCTAAACTGAAATTACCATCTCTCCCACCTCAGAGACACGCTGCTGTGAGAGTGCAGTAAGTCACCGAGTATTCTTTAGTGATAGATGTGTCGTGTAACAGCGTGTGACAAAAAAAAGATGGATTAGGCCTGTCGTTTATGATCGGGATCGAACATAAGCTGTCATTTGATCCTTTCTCAGTCCACCTTAATCCTAAAATATTCAGCTCCTTGGCTAGCCTGCTGTCTGACCTCAGAGGGTATTGAAAAGAGAGCATAGAGAGATGGGACGAAACAAAAGGGAGGTCGAAGTCAAAAAAGTTAGGACTTGCTGCAGAGGTATAAACATGTGCTCAGTTCATCACATGAAGTACTGCTGCACACTGAGCTTTTTTAAAAAAGGAAAGTTTTTAAGCCTAATTTTAGTCACAAATAAGTGCAAAGCTCTAAAAACCATACTTCCCGTGATCTCTAATCTATAATATGTTTTATTACAAATTTGTCTTATGCTGTAAATGCATATCTTGAGATATTGTAGCCTCGGTGTGTGAAGCAAACTTTTCTTGGACAAGCTGAGATGTATCCAGAGGTTTAAAAACTCCATGCAGAGATGGCATTATATAACTATTTTTATAATCACATGCTCAAAAAACGATTCTTTGGTCTTATAAAGATGAAGCAATAATTTTGAGCAAAATAATACTGAAATATTTCAAATCAAACATTTATTGATTCAAATAATTACTCATGTGCTTGGTGTAAACTGAATGTACACTAATCAAATACATTTCTGTTTCTCAAATTCCATGAAATTAATGTTTTTTTAGTGTACTTATGTAACAAAATTACACATATGTTTTACATGTAATTAAAATTTACTTAAAGTCAGTATTCTGGGTATAAATATTTTTTGGAGCTCAGTCAAATCCTCAGTGTACATGTCCAGCTGGTTCTTTTTGTTTGCCTACTTTAATTTGTGCACCAATCAAATCCTTCCTACAGTTTCTGTCCGACTCTGTGATCGAGGACTTGGTGCGTCCCCTTCTGGCAATCTTGGACAGGCCAGAGAAACTGCTGCTTCTCAGGGAAATAAGGTGAGATACACACGGCATGATACTGCTTTATGTGTTTACACACTGTATGAACTACATGTCCACTTTGTTTGGACTGCAGAATGCTGATACCAACGACTGAGTTGGGTCGCTTCGACAGCATGGTCATGCCTTTTGAGCTGGAAGCGTACGATATTCTCAAGAGTCGCTCATGTAAGCATAGGATGCACCTGACATCACTTCCCTGATATTTTGTTGTTGTTGTTGTTGTTTATTTATTCCATTTTTTACTAGATTAAATTCTAAGCTGTGACAGATAAAAAACAGTAAGGAATATTTCAAGGGAGATTTTTAAAAAAGAAAAAAATTTTTAGCGCATTCCCCAGCTCTGCGTTCTCCTCGCAGTGGAACTCCTCGTCGTCATCTCATCACCCCAATCCCAGGTACATGGGCTGTATCTCTTGCTCTCGCACTCTCCTTATCTAGACCTCAGTCCTTTCTTCAACCTGTCTCTCTATCTGCTTGATGGCTCCTGTAGGAATATAACTTATACAGAGGCTCAAACCTCTCTCCTTCTGTCTCTAGTTTTCTGCCACTGTATTCCTGCCTCATTTTATATTCATAGAGTCAAACCCAAACACCTGCACACATATCCTGTCCCTGGCACACATTCCCCACCCTCATATAAAAAAGACACACACACACACACATTGAACAGATCAGGTTTCCCGTGCTCGTGCTGAAGAGGGTTGTTTTACATCTCTGTGGCATACAGAAAAGACAGAGACGTGCTATGTGACACTTCAACAATGCAAAGATGCTTTGAGCATTTACTTCATTTAAAAGCAAGCGAGACACAATCAGTACCATCTTCAGACTGATTGCACCCGCCTCTCTTTCTGAGGTCAAAGGGTCAGTATTATGAAAACAGCAGATATCTATCAAAATGTCTCTGAGCTGTCATTGTTCTGTCTTCTGCCAGCATAGCTAAGTTTTAACATGGAAGAAGAAAGCACGGATGAAACTCACAGCACTGATTCCACTCCATCATAAGCTTTATAATATGCGCTGACTCAATCATTTGCTGTATTTGGATATATCTGGATTCTGCTTTCTTTTAATACACTGTTTATATGTTTGTACAGACTACAAGGGTGGATTTTATCTGCAGCCGGTCCACGACAGAGTGCATGAGCGTCGGTTGATCGAGGAGTTGGAGAGACTGCGTGTGTCCGGTCAACGGTCTGGCCATCTCTCGCCATCCCGTGCCTTCACCCCTCTGCTGGACGTACCTGTGGACAACTATGTATCCTCTGTGCGCTCCCGTTCCCCAAGCCCCTGGCCCACTCACAGCTTCTTCCTCACAGAATCGCCACACAGCACTAAACGTGGCCACCAACCCCACCGATCCCCAATCAGAAGAGAGAATGGGGTGTCGTGGTACGATGAGGTCTCCTTGTTGTCCGTGTCTGACCGAGGGGAAGGGGCTTATGATCGAGGGCGGTCACCTGTGAGGAATGGCCATGGGAGAGCGAGGAGAGAGGGCAGTCCTGACAGTATGTATGGCAGACAGAGCAGGCAAGAGGGCTACACGGAGGTCAGCGTACACGTTCCCTCACAGCAGAGAGGCAGAACCCCTCTGGCTGAGGTATTTGATCCCCAGAGGGAGAAGAGCCCGTCCATGGCCAGTGGGAGTGCTCAGCAAGTGAATGGACACTCACAAAATGGTCAAAAAGTGAAAGGAAGACAAACTCTACCACCCAAGGAGTGTGAAATCACCACTTTGACCATTTCCAAGGCCAAGCAGTCACTGGGTAAATAAAAAACAACACTTGTTGTGCCTTTCATTTAACTTTAAACTGAAATTTCAGGGTTTGCTTTAATGCCAGCTTCTAAAATAGTTTTTAATCTGTGAACGTATACGCGCCTGTAAGCACAATACAAACTGCTTAGTGACTCATTCTAAGCTGTCTCTTACATGACCAGTAGAGGTCAGGGCATCACTTACTGCTAAACTAAAATGCATTTGAAAGAGTTAATGCAAAAAAAAAAAAAAGACCAAAAGGCATCTATACAGTGTTAGACTAGTTACAAAACATGACTACGGTACTGCCAAGCACACCCTCAGTTTATTATTTTTCTTTTTCTGTGTGTTTACAGGTATTAGTATCTCTGGAGGTGTAGAGTCTAGAATCCAGCCCATGATAAAGATTGAGAAAATCTTCCCAGGCGGAGCTGCATCTACAAATCAGGCTTTGAAGGTCAGCGTCTAGCATGAACATCAATATATATATATATATATATACATATATATATAAAACATAATTACATCTTTCCACCTTAAATACTGAAAATGAACTTTCATGCTCCAGTGCATAAATTAAATTTTTTCATATATATATATATATATAAATAAATAAAAACATAATTACATCTTTCCACCTTAAATACTGAAAATGAACTTTCATAACAACCAGATTTTATAACTAATGTCTTTGTTTGTAGCAGATTGTGAGAAGTATGTGCCAGAGCTCAGTCCTGAGGTTATGAGTTGTTGCTATGAAGTAATTGTGTCTATGACAGAGACGTGTGCAATGAGGAGTGGAGAGTAGATGAGAGGCATCCCAAGTAGTCCATCACTTTCATTATTGATGAGATACATGGATGCTGGTCTGCTAATGTATTGGTAATATATTGCCTGCAAAGTAACTTAACAGTCTTCTTGGCCTGGTTCACTGAAACACATATGCTACACATGCGCTCATTCACTAAAGGTAATCACAGACTAGTTCTTTAAGCTTACTGGAATTAGAGATGCTTGGAAAGAAATGTTTGTGTGCAAAGTTGAAAGTACTTATTCTGGCAATAGGAGGTAGTGTTTGCTGACCAATTTGCATGTTTCCTAGCTGCACGTTATTAGTTGACAACTACTATCTGGGTGTTATTCCTGATCCGTGTCAAACGTGTGGGCAATCCCGTATGTATTTAACTTTCCCTGGCCCTCTGTGTACAGATACCTACATTCACATTCATACAAACACCACATATCTGTAGGTGCATCTCAAAAGATTTGAAAATTGTGGGAAAAAATGCAATATTTTCCATTAGTTTAATAAAAGTGAACATTTTGGATATCCAAGAATTACTATGCAATTAAACTCTGTTTTACTTTTCACAGTTATGGCCTACAGATAAAAAGAAAAATAATAGAAAAATTATCTCAAAATATTAAAATGTTGATTTTTTGAATTTCAAACAGTATAAATACTGTGTATCTCTCAAGCTAGTTCAGTACATACAACCACAACTATGGGGAGGACTGCTGACCTGACAGTTGTCCACATGAAACTCATGGATAGCCTCCACAAAGAGGGTAAGCCACAGGTCGTTGCTGAAAAGGCTGGTGGTTCACAGACAGCTCTATTGAAGCATATTGATGGAAAGTTGAGTGGTAGATAAAGGAGCACAAACGACAGGGGTGACTGCAGCCTTGAGAGGTTTGTCAAGAAAAGTTGTTTCAAGAACTTTGGAGAGCTTCACAAGGAGTGGACTGAGGTTGTTGCCACCATTCACAGACATCTTCAGGAAAGGAGCTACAACTGTAGTAATCCTAATATCAAACCACTTCTGAACCACAGACAAGAGAAGTGCCTTAGCTCAGGGAAGTAGGAAAGAACTGGACTGTTGCTCAGTGGTCCAAAGTCCAAAGTCTGGAAGAAGAGTGGAGGGATACAGAATCCAAGTCCAGTGTGAAGTTTCTGCAGGTTGTGATGATCTGAGGTGCCATCAGGTTTCATCTGCTGGCGTTGGCAGTGGTTGGTCTCCTGTGTTTTTATCAAAGGCAAACACCAACACCGCCATCTACCAGAACATTTTAGAGCTCTTCACTGTTCCACCGGCTGAAAAACTTCATGCAGACTTCCTTTTCCAGCAGGACATAGCATCTAGCCACAGGGTTACATGTTACGTAATAGTTTTGATTTTAGTACTCAACTAAGGTTTTTGACATATTAAAGATGACTGAGATGCTAAATGTTTGAGGATCACCAGTCATCCTAATGAGGAACATAATACTCTGCATAAAATTTACTCAAAACCAAGCTTTGATAGAAAAATAAACAGGGAAAAATTAAAGGTTTTTGCTCTAGGACTCACAAAAGAATATACCAAATGTAATTCATCAAATATTTAAAGCGATATTTCAGTCTGGGCCAAAGTAATGCATTTAAGCAACATTGCATCCTAATGACACTATGACCTTTTCTTAGCCATCTCACCACCATGACTAAAAACAGACAGGTTGTTGGCTATGACGCTCAGACACAGATATATGGCTACTCACTAGCACTCCTGTGCTATCTGTGGTCTCCTCCTCACACCTAACAACCAGGCATGTCAGCTTGCTCATATCAGCTCCACGACTCAGTGTTATCTCCCTGTATTCTGCAGAGGGAAGTGAGATCAGGCGGGCTCAGTGTTAGCACGCATCCTGTTTCCTTAGACCCACATAATCGCACCAGTAAAGAATATTGTATTGTGTGTGTATTAGTCATAAGACACGTGCTGTCCTGTTCATTAGACGCTGCCATCTGCCTTCACCAGCAGAAACGTGGACGTGAGCGAGTCACGTCAGCGTGACAGCTGAGTTAATACCTGCAAAATTACATTCCCAACAGCTGGACCTGCTGATTAGTGCTGCTTAGCAGAAGCAGGCATGTTTACATGCAATCCTAATGCAGTGATTCTCTAAACAAAAGGCAAAAAGATTTTTTTTTTTTTTTGTATTTTAGAGAAAGTTGTCTCAAAATCTGAGCAGCCACGAACCACTGTCCTGAACTACAATTAGAGAATGAGGCCATGATGGTGTTACATTTATGTTAACTAACACTCAGAGCGATACTTCTCCTCTCAGCCCAGTTCATGAGCTATTTGGCCTCAGATCCTTCCATGCAAGCTGTAGTTATTTTTACAGGCCATGTTTTTTGTTGGCTGGAAAATAGAGAACCTCGTAAATGCTCAGTATAAATGGCCGTAAAGAGGATGGGGCAGATTAGGTTTTGATCTATTTAATTCAGATAAATTACTTTTCAAAAATGAAAAAGCACTTTTTAATCTCCTCTTTGGTTAAATGGAGCTAAATCTTTTGATACTGTTTGCATGGAGGGCTATAGGGTTATTGGTGAACACCAGACTGTCTGGCCTGAAAAAAAAAAAAGAAAAAACAGCAGCCCAGATCTAACCTCATCCATACAGGCCAAATAGGTTTGAGCTGTAACAGATGAAATAGGGTGGTAGAGAATGAAGGGAAAATGATTTATTTGTGTCTAATGACTCGAAAGGAATACGGAAAGGGAAAAAAAAAGAAGGTACAACAATGGCCATCGGCCTTGTGTGTTTCTGTGTTTCTAACCTTCGCTGAGGTTGAGCACATTAGGCAGGTGCATCCTTGGCAAACGCTGATGACATCAGAGGAAGTTCCTCTCCTCGGGGCTGCAAAGATTTGCAACTCTCTGCTCGCATCCTGCAGGAAACAGCAAGCACAGTCCTAACTGTGCGGCTGTCTCAGTGTATATTCTTTTTCCAAAGACCTTGTGCTGAAGGGGAAACTTTATACGTGCACTAGTGACAGCCTTCAGTGTGAATGCATTAAAGAAGTGGGAGAGCTCCAACGCTCTTTGGCATAAATTACATTTTTTCACAAAGGGCACAATCTCTGCAGTGTTATGGAAACTGTCTTTAATGTTGCTCTGAAAAAAAATAGATGCAAAAAAGATATACACAGATGGAGGAAAACATGCTTACAAAGGATATTCAATCTTTTTCTTTGGCTTTTCAATGTTCACTTACCCTTTTGCATGTGTTTGGATCTGCAGGCAGGGTATGAGGTGTTGTCCGTAGATGGAGAGAGTCTGCAGGGAGTGACTCATCAGCACGCCGTGGATGTAATTCGGCGTGCATTCAGCAACAAGGCCAAAGAGCCGATGGTTTTTGTGGTCAAGGTCCCTAAGGTCTCTACTGACCCCAGCAGCCCCAACAGACTTGCTGACTAAACTCTGTGTACCTCACAGCCAGGCTGCTGCTCGGGCATGAAGGACAACAAAACCTGCAGCTCCTCTGGGACTTAATAAATACAGGATTCACCCCAGAAGAAGAAATATGGGATAGGTAGCGCTCCGGTCACAGCGGAGACAATCAAAGGCAAAGTTATGACAAAATATACCATACCAAGACTGATACAGCTGCATATTTGTCAAGATAAAGGTCACTTTTGCTATAATGAAATGCAAGATGAAGCCCAAATGTTGTTGTATGACTTTTATATGATTCTTAGTTTTTAGAAAAACTTTTACTAAATTCATATGTTGCACGTTTTCTAAAAGACATTTTGTGATAGGATTGTGTAATTCATGATCTTTGATTAGAATAGTGCCACTATTCAACACGTGGCAACTTTGCCGTGACCTCTGAGCACTGTCTGATAGTGGAGCCAGTGGTCTGCACTTTTTACTTGAAGCATCTCCGCCCAGCAGCCCTGCAGGCATGCCAGAGGGAGATTACCTCAGCCAGCATTATGAGATTTATAGATTTATACCCAGATTAAATCCCTGTATTATGTCAAAACTGATCGTTTGGGTTTAGAGGATGTCTGGGGAGATTATTGCAAATTGCTGCTCAGTATTTTTTTGTGCTGTATTTCTCTGGCAGAGGTGCCTGTATTCTGGAGCCATCCGCCACTTTAGAGGCTTAATTACACCATGCTGGATGGAGCTTATGGAGACACGTGGAAGTGTTGGAAAAACATGTCAATGAGAAATGCAGGGCCAGTGGCACAGTTTAAATAAAAGTAGGGTTAAAGAAATATGGGTGGGAGAAAGCAGTGTGCTTAGTGCCTTAATTCTATAGATGGGCAATCAGGAAAATGCTGACAAAATGTTACTCAAGTTTGATTTTAGTAAGTGATAGAAAACCTGAATTGTTTATATCTCTGCATGGAATTAAATTCTTAAGATGAAAGTGACATGTCTGTGCCTTTCAGTTAGTCACCGGCTTTGTTAGATGCACTTGTTCACCTGCTCTTTAATGGACCTCTCTAATCATCCAATCACATGCCGGTGCATCCGTGTGTTTAAGCACATAAACTTGATAAAGACGAACTGCTGAAGTTCAAACTGAGTGCGGCATGCCTGGTGGAGTATTTCAGAAACTGCTGATATACTGGAATTTTCTTGAAGAACTATCTCTAGGGCCCGACAAAGAGAAAACATACAGTGATCTGCAGTTTTCTGCATGAAAAGGCCTTGTTCATGTCAAAGGTCAGAGGAGAAGGGCCAGCCTGCTTTGAGCTGATAAGAAGGCAACAGCAACTCATATAAAAAGCATTCAAAGATTGAAAAAACATTTCCTGATTTGATGAGTCTTTATTTCTGCTGTTGCATTCGGGTGGTAGGGTCAGAATCAGATGGATACAACATGACAGGACCCAACCTGTCTGGTATCAAGGGCTCAGGCTGCTGGTGTGGTGTAATGGTGTGAGAATATTTTCTTGGCACACCTTGTCCCGGCTCTCGCCCTATAGTAGCTGGGATAGGCTCCAGCCCCCCTGCAATCCTGATAAGGATAAGAAGAAGAGAATGAATGGATGAATGGACTTTGGGCCACTTGCCGCTTATTGGTGTCACAAAGTTCCAATAATCTCAAACAGGTTTTTCGTACATGACAGTGAGTTCACTGTACTCAAATGGGCTCCACAGTCACCAAATCTCAATCCAGCTGACCACTTTGGGATGTGGTGCAATGGGAAATTTGTTTCATGAATGTGCAGCCGACAAATCTACAGCAGCTTTGTGATGCCATCATGTCTGTATCGAACAAAATCTTGGAGGATTCTTTCTAGCACCAAGAAAAATTAATACCGCTCTAAAGGGCAAAGGAGGTCCACCCCAGTGCCTGCAAGTGTACCTAATAAAGTGTCAGATGAGTGTATTTTACATTGTAATGCAAAGTAGGTTCATTCAACTTAAAAA
>VUQG01014158.1:85105-114709 GCA_015106755.1 Etia nguti | reverse complement strand
GAACACAGAGTGTTGAGAGGGGGGTGGCGAGAATCCAGGGGAGCTGAATGGCGTGGAAAGGCTGACCTGAGATCCGGGGTCTTCAGATAGATTGTGATGGCAGGAGGGCAGGCAGGAGGGCAGGCAGGTGAGGCACAGAGTGATTTCCAGAGCGATTGCTTGGTATCCTGAGTCCAAAGGTAGAGCGTGAGCCAAGGGTTTGAGCCAAGATGATTTCAGGAACTGCAGCACAAGAAAGTCTCGTTAACAAGCTAAATCACAATGCAAACTTGAACCATAAGGGCCGGTTACCAACATGGGTTGAAGACGAACTGGCGGTGAATGAACATCAGCCTGTGGCTTAAATCCCTCTGGCTTGATTGCCTGCAATTGGCTCCAGGTGTGAAGGAGCTGGAGGAGGTGGCCCTGCCCAGGGGCGGATCTCAGGTAGGTTCAGGAGCCTCATGGAAATTCAGCCGTCCACCGCAGACCATGACATTATGGCCTCTATTAGTGTGCAGAAGGACAGCAAAGGAAGGTTTGTTGTACAGTGAATCCCCACTATTAACACACAAGCATGTGGCACCTATAACAAATGACTCTACGGAAGACTCAAGTCTTTAATAGAAGGTTCAGGTTAAAAAAATAAATAAAAAAATAGAAGGTTCAGGTTTGCAGTCTGCTGAGACGGTTTCCTTCATGTCTTTCTCCCCACTTTCCAGACTACTCTTTCCACTGTCCCATCTAACAAATATAATAAAAACAAATACATTAAAAAAAGAAGCTGCAACAGTAAAATGATCTGCTTGAGGCTTCAGAATTTGGACTCTGAAAACCAGTGGGTGGTTTTGGCAACGGCCACAACATCTTTTCCATATCCAATGCTGAAAAAGTTGGGACGATGTGTAAAATGTAAATTAAAAATTAAAAAACAGGATGCAATGTTTTGCAAATGTCATATACTCATATTTTATTCACAATAGAACAAAATGAACATATATGAAACTAAATGTTCCATTTAGAGAAAAATATGAGCTCATTTTGAATTTAATGGCAGCAGCACAGCTGAAAGAAAGATGGGAAATGGCAACAAAGGGCTGGAAAAGTAAGTCTTCCACGCAAGAAACAGCTAGAGGGACACTTTGCAACTAATTAGGTCAACTGGCAACAGGTCAGTAACATGATTGGGTGTAAAAAAAAAATTAAAAAAAAAAAAGAGTTTCTTAGAAGTTTACCAATCTGGGAAGAAAAAAAAAACTGTGTATACAAATTGAGGAACAATTTCAGAATAATGGTCCTCAAAGTCAAATTGGGGCCACTGAAAAAACTGGGGACATCTTTTTGAATAGTCAAAATTCATAGTTTTTTTTCTCAGAATTAAGAATTTTACAAACACAGATGTAGATATAAAATAGCTTTTCAGAATCACAATATGGCCAGAATTAATAATAACAATCTCCAATGTTACTTGACTTATAAGAAAGTGGTAAGCGGGGAAAAAAAGAGCATGGCACAGGACGGAGGACAGACATAGAGTGCATGCACAGAATCATCAAGTTGCATTATTGTAGATTTGTATATATAGATGAAACCCCTCGTGCCAGTAATTCGTCGCGAGAACATGACAACATGCAAAGCTTCCCCCGCTTTCTTCCCCATCATCATGCTTGATGTGGGGACTGTCCAGTGTGTCAGTGACTCAATACCAACGGCCTTGTTCCCTCATGGCCCTGACTGAGCCAGGCTAACGCGCAGGGACAGGTTGAGTCATGTGGCTGGAGACGCTCCGCTGGCGTGTTGCCTGTCTCTTCACCTCACCGCAATCTCGTGGATGCAGCCTGACAACAGGCTACGTAAGCGCTGCGAGTGGGCCTTTCCTCAATATGACACTAGATGCCAGAGTTCAAGAACGCTGCAGCCGTTACGGTTTCTCAGGCCAGTTCTTTCTACCCGTTGGTGTCGAGCTGCATTTGCGGCTGTTGCGGTTAAGCAAGAGTGGAAGCAGGACTGGCTTTGTGGGTTTCCCGTATTCACTTTTTTTTGTCACGCTGCGTTTTATCAAAAATCATCAGTTGATTCTTGGTATAGTTTTAAAAGGAAAATCCATTTATGATGTTTGATGTCATGTTCCAAGTATATTTATTGCTGTTTTTGGTTTCTCCTGCTTTCAGTGTTACCCCGTTTTACTCTCAGTGCTAGTTATTTGTCCTCCTGTTTTACTTTGTGTGTTTGATTTCTCATGTCTTGCTTTGATTTTACTTCCAGGCTTTGTTCTGTTCCCTTCTTTGTGAAAATCTGACTTCATTAGTTTTATCTGGGACTGGTTTTTTCCACACCTTCTTCTCACTTGATCACCAATCGCCCCTCTGTATGTGTACATAATCCTGTTTTTCCCTTTTGTTTCGGCAGTTTTATTTCTTTTGAGATTTTATTTATTTAGGCTGCCTCAGTAGTCTGTTTTTTAGCATTATTTTTCCAGAAGTCATATCACAGAGAGCTTGAAATCAGGAGAAAACTACAATACTTTTCCCTTGATTCATAACATCACTAACATCAGTTTCCTTCTGCCTGGCAGCTCCATATTCAACATCTTCTGTCCGGTACATCCACTACCTCTCCTCCACACATGTCAACATCATCTCAGCCTTGCCTCTTTAACTTTGTCTCCAAACTGATCAACCTGACCTGTCCCTCTGATACTTAATTCTTATGTTCTCCATCCTTCACACCTCCTTGTCTTTTTATTAGCGCCATCGCCTCCAAACCAAACATCGTAGCTAGTCTTACTACCATCTTGTAAAGCTTCTCTTTCACTCTTGTTGCCATCCTTCTGTCACAAATCACCCCTGACACTCGTCTCCACCCACTCCACCCTGCCCTGTCCTGCAGACTGTCTGTTGAATTGGATGATTGACTCCAGGTACTTACACTCGTCAACCTTCACTGCCTCATCTCTCGTAGCTTCACTGTTACACCTGTCTCCCTCTCATTCACACGCATATTGTGTCTTGCTTCTAAAAATATAGATGAGTGTATAACAGCCTTATAGCAACGACTGCCAAGGATGTTACCGAACCTGTTCTTCTGAAACCTGTCAGGTATTAAGTCTGAAAAAATTCATTTCAATTTTAAATTGCTTTCAGCTTTCAGTCACAGTTTGGTGGGGGAATCAAACTGCTTGGTTAGGTTTAGGAAAAAATAATTGTTGTGGTTAAAATAAACCTCGACAGCATTAAACATGTCCTAAATAGCCTGTCTGGTGGAAAGCACTCAAGCATCTTTATTAGGCTTTTTTTTTTTTTTTAAATTTGTTTAGACATTCAATTAACCAGAGTTGTAGTCGAGCTTGGTGCAAAGCTGTTTCTCTTGTTTGCCTTTGCCCGAGCTGTTCTGCCTCCCCTTGCGGCAGTAGGCGAGGAGAATGATGAAAAACCACTCAGACAGGAGATTTCAAAATGTCGACGCACTATGGTGCCATAGGCCAACTCTCTGAACACGATGGTGAGATTTTAAAAGTCTTTACCCCCTGCCATTAGAAAATTATTTGCTCTGCTCCTGGAAAGGACCCACAGCGCACAATAAAGCAGCAGGCAGTGCCTGGATCCATGCACTTTTACAAAGTGAATCAAAGCAACTTAAGACTTTCGCCCCATAGCTTGACACTTTCAGAATTAAACCCAATTTATATTCACGCCACCCTTTTCTGCCTGGAGCATTCACACTCGCTGGTACAGATATAGTCTTCCCTCCACGCTCTACATCTGGCCTCTGTGTCGGAGAAAGGGACTGAGAAAAGACATACTTGGAAATCTCTGCTGAACAGCTGGCTGCCCAGTAAAGCATGTTACCCCCAACTGGATCATGACGAAGCCAAGTTTTTTAAAAAAATAAAGCATCCTAAAATAGACGTCGCTTCTTTGTCATGGCTCTGACTAATAGGGAACCTCAGCCTGACTAGGACACGGTCATTGTGTTTTATGCGGACGATTGTATGGACAAAATGCAGGTGTGAGTCTGTGCATCGCGTACTTTGCGCATCCGAATGTGTGGCCATGCAGCCTTTATTTCGCTGCCCCCGCGTGCTGCAGCCTGAGTCACTTTGCATTAATTCTGCAATGGCTTGATGAAAACAAAAAGCAGACCAGTACAGGCTTTGGATGGAGCCAAGTGAGCCATGCAGGCTTGTGGGACCCCATTGCCAGGATGATGTCACCACACCTGCCTGTGGGCCTGAATTATGTGAACAGCAGCAAGGACATCACGGCTGTCCAATAAGGTCATTATTTCTTCTCCTGAAGACCTGTCACCAACACGTTTCCTGTGGGATTTCTTTTACATGAGGAATGTCAATGTCAAAGTGTCCGGGAAAAAAGATTGGATTAAACGATGATCAATTTAAGTACAGTCGATGGGATTTATATTCATTACTACAGAGGCTAGGGCAGCAAGGATTAGTCACTCAGCTTTATATAGTCATAGAAATTTTGATTGTTTTAAAGAAATTTCCTGTTTCTGGTGTCACATACCTGATTTAATGTTTTGATTTGATATACATGTTGACGGCCTTCTCCCAACACACACACACACATTTAATTTTTTATGTGAGTGTGGAAAAACCCAGCTCATGAAGAAGTTTTAAAGGATCTCCCTGATTGTGTCATAATGATGTCATCAGAGTTATGTCTCTGTTAGGCTTAGACAACTGTTGAAGTGCAGCTTTAAAAATTGAGGTAGGAGATATTTACCAACACTGCTGAGCAGCATTACAGGGAGTGTAGGGGCATTTTTGATGTCATAGCCGTTTGTTTTTACATTATGTTATGTCACGCCACTCTGGAACGCCTATTCTCTTGTGTTTGCTTGGGCCTAATTGCTAATGAGGTGTGAATAAAGGCATGCCAGAGGCTGACTTTGAGGGGACAACACCTTTTGCCTTTATGCTCTCTTGGATACCAACGTTTTAGCTTAGCTTAGTGAATCATTTAAAATAAAAACCATGTTTCTGATAGCCCCACTTTTGAACCTAAGTATTTTACAAACTACTCATCTACTGAGATTTCGCCACAGAGAAGCAAGAGTAGAATGGTCGGACTGCAGAAGGACTACAGCAACAGATCCTATCAGGTCCCACACCTATCAGCTAAGAACAAAAAACTGAGGCTACAGTTTGCACAGACTCGCTAAAATTGGACAATAGAGGATTGGAAAAATATTGCCTGATTACTCTGTTTTTGCTGTAAGGTTCAGATGATACAGTCAGAATTTGGTGCAAACACAAAAACATTAATCCATCCTGCCTTGTATCAGTACTTCAGGCTGCTGCAGGCGGTGTTATGCTGTGAACGATATTTCTTGGCACATGTTGGGCCTCTTCAAGCCAGCTGAGCATTGTTTCAGTGCCTCAGCCTAATTATTGCTGCTGACCATTTCCATCACTTTATGATCACAGTGTACCCACCAGTGAATTGAACTGAATCTGCTGCCATCAGGATAGCGAGTAAAGTCACAAAGCTCAAACTGGTGTCTTGTTCACCGTACTCAAATGGTCTCCACAGTCTCCAGAGCTCCTTTGGGATGTGGTGGAACAGTCGATTCACACCATAGATGTACAGCTGACAAACCTGCAGCAACTGTCTGAGGCCATCATGGACCAAAATTTCCAGCAGCTTGTTGAATCTATGCTACAAAGAATTAAGGCAGTTCTGAAAGTAGGAGGGGTTCAGATCTAGTACTAGCAAGGTGTACCTAACAAAGTGACCAGTGAGTGTCTATTATTGGGGCCTAATTTAAAACATAATGAAGCAAGGAAAACACGGTGATAGACAGCATCTGATACCAGCAACTTTAAAACCGAGGTGCTGGATTGTTTTTATTTAACTTAAGCATATTAGATTACAAATGTATTATTTTAGTTGAAAGGTGCAAAGAAAAAAAAAAAAATCCCACACTCCATATTTACAGAGGAGAATTTCAAGTGTAAGAAAATACAGTGATAAATAGGAAATCTGTTACTGTTCCCATTAAAAATGGATTGTCAAATACATTCTCTCATAAATCTTCATGACACAATCTTTACATATTCTGTAAGCGTCACATTATTCCTGTTTAACCATTTAATTTCTATGACAGTTTAAAACATACCCAGCACTGGGGACAGAAGTAGAGAGAGGTGGCGTCCAATTAACATGCTTGCTTTAGGGACAGTCACCATTTTTACTTGTTCCTTTGCTCTCTTCATGTCTCTAGAGATTAAAAAGTAAAATAGCAAAACATTTCTAAATTGGATAATCCAATATGGTGTAAAAGGTGTATGTAACAAAATAAAATCTCTTAGCTTTTCAATAATCTTTCTGGACTTCTTTTTTTTTTTTTTTTTTAAAGGTTAGTTATGATTAGCATGCGCTGCTACACCAAATTAAAGATATACCAGCAATTTAAGCTCCGATCTTCCGTCACAGCTGAGAAAATCACTCTCGTAAATGAGCAAAGATGTAGGAGCTGTACAGCAAGTGAGGTTTGACTGTATCGCCTTCATATAATTTTTTCTGAGTGAAACCAACACAAATTGCACAGAGAAGCCTTTCACACTAAACCACATTTGCCAGTGCAAGTTTTGTCAGTAATGTAAGTCTGTGTTAACTGTCAGCAGAGCACGTCATACGGCTGCGCTGTAGTGGTAGGTGCTGTGAAACTAATTTCACAGTAAATTGCGTCGATACCGCCGACCTGCTTTTTGCCCGTTTCTGTTCACATCCTCATATTTGACCACATCTTGGACTTAAAACCTCCCGCACTCACTCATCTTTCTTTCCTCTGTTAGGACAAAAGTATCTTTGCAGCATAGAGCAGCAGCCCACCCAAACCTGCAGTGGCAACAATGGCAATGACCCTGACTAGGAGGAAGTCCATGGAGTCCTCTAGCTTTGTGTGGAGCCGCAGGACCTGCCGGTGGGTGTCCTCCCGACTGCCTGAATTCTCGATAACATGACTGGCCAAGCCACGCTTTTCATTGAGCGGCATTTGCGCGGCCACACGCTGCTCAGCCTGCTCCTGGGTCAGGCCGTCCCTCTGCATCAAGCGCGAAAGCTGAGTGGCAGGGTCACTGAAAGGGAACAGACGATGGAGGTTATTTATGGTGCATTCATTGTGCCTTGTTAAAAAAGGTCCACTGGCAGTGAATCACATCAATAGGGAGCAGAAATAGCTAGTTTTAAAGGCCACTTACTGTCAAAAACAAGCCTCAAAATGTTGAACGACTTCAAAAATTAATACTGTTAACAGCCCCAAAACAAGAGCAGTGTGCTTACCAGTAAACTACAACAGTGTGGTTCAGAAACCGAGTGAGCCGTCTGGTTTCAAAGAGAAGCGGCACATCCAGAACCACGTAGCGGTACCCTAGTAAGGGAGAAAGAAGTCAAAATCACAGACTGTATATAAAAGACGGACATAGTTATAGGTCTGACAAGTGTTAAACAAATTATTTTATTGACCAGCAGGGGGCAGTGCCTATGACCGAAGAAAAACAACACTCGTTGTCTTTGATCCATGACATCACTAAAAACTTTATGAGCTCTATCGTTAGCTTCACATCTTATTGGATATAACAGAGTAAATCGAATAAGAGCAGGCTCTGTATTATTGTTGGGTCTTTACCTTACAATATAAAGGACTTTGAGACAACTGTTGTTGTGATTTGGTAAATAAAAATTGAATTAAAAAACTGAAATTGAAAAATTTATGACTGACAATTTGCTACTGTGCGAGAACAACAGGGTTTCACTAACCACCATGTGAAGCCACGGTGTCTACTGTGTTAATATAGCAGGTCTTTGCCAGTCTTACTGAACAAAGAGTTTAAGGTGCCCACGCATTCACACAGCACTCTTAACACTAAACTACTCTGTAGAAGGCAACAGTAGCTATTGAGTGTTTAACCTCTCCATATTTTTCCCGTAGTATATTTTTATCTTTATTTTTAAAATCAGCCACTCTGCTGCCAGTACACTTAAACTTGTTTTAACTTAGCTCCATGTGACAACACTGTTTACAACTATGATCCTTCAAGTAACAATAAGAGACAAAGAAAAGACCAAAAACCATGAGAGGATTGCTCCAAACACAAAGTTTTATGGGGGCAAACAGTAACGTTAAGTTAAGGCGCCAACTTGTTTCTTTCTTGCAGACTTCTCGTTTTTTATTATGAGCCTGACAAAAGTGAGAGTGAATTTCTTATGTTAGATAAATGCCCGCAGTGCAAGACATATAGACGTGTGTTCATGTGTTCATGCCTTTCAATCACAACCTCCGAGCGCCCCAGTCTGCACAACATATGGGTGTGATGGCACTGCTTTAAGACCATATAACAAGTGATGTTTGTGAAGTTTATTTTAAAGGCATGTGTGATGCCTTGAGACGCTAATAACTTAATGCACCGAGAGTGTGTCATGGGTGTCTTACTGAATTCATTTTAATGATAATGATCAAATATCTCATACATTTGACTTGCAAATAGCAGAAAGTTTGGTCTCGCCTCTTGCGCCACCTACACTCCAAAACAGCCTTGGCTCAAATACAGTAGATAATCTTCCCTTTTTCCTTTTGTGCCAAACACGATTCCTCCCTCACCTCTGAGAAAATAGAACAGGATCTCTTTGAGCATTGCTTTATGAATCTCTGGGTGGGTGATGGAGTTTAGCAGCTTCCTCTTCTCCTCACTGACGAAGATGATTTGGCCCAGCTTCTGCCTGTCGATGTCGCCGTTCTCGAGCAGGATCTCTGGCCCAAAGTGGTGCACGATGCAGGAATAGGCCCGTGTGCGCTGCTCAACAACTGTGGACAGGAAAAGGAAGCTTGAATGAGTTAAACAATGTAACAGGTTCAAAATTAAAATAAATGTATATATGACCAGTAATCCAGCTGGTCAAGGGGCAGAGATGATATTTGGAACAGACTTGTCACCCGAGTGTAATGAAATCATTTGCCTAATGCCTTATATTTCCCCTACATGCAGCTGTGATCTCTTCACCTAGTTCTGTGACCTTTTTATCTTCACCGCCTAACTAAAACATCATCCCTGCAGTCAGCAGAGACATCCTTCATGATTCATGCTCTCTCGTCCTAATGAGCCGGGGTTATCTGAGAGAGTGCTGCCTGAAGCTGGCTTCAGCTCGATGACACCCCCGACCAGTATTTCATGTCGAATTTGTGTTCACCGTGTCAACAGTTTGCAGGGGAGAGATAGCCACCTACCTTTCCTGGCCACGACATCGGCATCGATAATGGGGCATCCGAGCTCCCGCAGCATTGAAGACACTGTGCTTTTCCCAGAGGCAATGCCCCCTGTCAGTCCCACCAGGTACATCTTTAAACAAACAAACACAAAAATGCATGCAAGCAAAGTAAGTAAAGTAATTACACTAGCAATGCACTGATATGGCCCTGTTGACAGCTGTGGGCCTATCAGAGAATAAGATGACATTTACTAATAGCAGTGGACGATGTTTATCTGCCATGTCACATTAATGCTGCGTTGACTTAATGTTCAAAGATAGTATGATTAAGGCTTTAAAAAGGTACTTATTAAAAACAGCACAAACTGGAGAATAAACGCAAAGAATAAATAAAATAAATGAATAAATAAACATTGGTATTGTTTGGTATTGGTAGTCCTAAAATAACACCTTTAGTATCATCGTTTATGATGGCTTATGGAATAAAAGGGCCAGTTTAATAATGACACAGTAAGAAATTCTAGTCTAGAAATGTTACGGGTAAACAAACAGTACTGTGCCACCCCTAACTTCTTTCTATTTTTTTAGTAAAATGAAAGGTTTTCAGGCAATCTTCCTTCCTCCAGGGATAGTTCTCCAGGCCTCTTGAAGGACATTCAAAGCTCTACTTTACATTGGGCTGCCTTTTGCTCTGTTTTCTGTCAAAATGATCCCACGCTGCTTTAATAATGTTGAACGGGCTCCTGGGGGGGCCAATCCATGACTGATAGTGTTCCACTCTGTGTGTTTTATATATCCAATTATGCTTTTACTGTATTGGCGGTTTGTTTGCGATCATTCTCATGTCGAAAAATGAAGCCACTGCCAATCAGACCGTTTTCAGTCGGTATTGTATGGCAGATGAAAATCTGGTGGTACATTTCTGCATCCATTAATCTATCATTTTTGACAAGATCCCCCAACACCACCGGCTGATACGCAAAAAAAAAAATCCACGTTATTTTCTCAGACGTTTGAGTTATGAAGTCAAAAATTTGAGATGCCCCACTTAAACTTTTGAAACAACAACCCAGTATTTTGGATGACCAAACAAACTTCCATAACATACTAGATATTTCATCACTCCATAACAGCTGATGCCACTGACTCCAGTTTAATTTGACATACCTCAGCCTTTTCTTCCTGTATCCCTTCCTTAAAAATGGTTTCTTGACAGGCACCCTTCCACAATAAACCATTTCTGATGAGGTTTTATGTCTGTCAAACTGTACTCTCTTTGGTATTTTTCAAAGAGTCAACTAAAGAAGCAAATTATGTGTTCTCGTGACAGGCTGCTAGTAACAAGGTTTTTGCTAAGTTGTCTGTCATGTTTACAGACAACACTTTCGTCCCTTTTTATGAATTCATAGGTCAGTTTTAATTGGCTTAACTAACAATAACAGAGAAAACAAACTCTGGACTGAAAATGAGTAGAAAAAAACAGCCTGGAAAGCCTGGAGAACTATTGTTCAAGACCACTTTTAAAAATTACAACCCATTAAAAGTGGCTCCTTGGAGGCAAATATCAACAAATAAGGGGTAATTCAAGACTTTTGCACTCTACAGTAACTTTTACATGTTATAAACATAAAATAGTTATTACAATCTTAATACCCATATAACAGATATTTAATTAATCTGAAATGTCTTTAGCTTCTCCTTCTAAAGGAGGTTATGAAGTTTCACAACACGCCCCCTGCTGTGGAATTAGGTGAACTACACTCTCCATATAGTACCGGGCTATGCAAAGTCAAACTGGTTTGACAGGTCCGGAAGTCAGCTTTGAGGTTATTCTCTATTAAACACCGGTCAAAAATAAAACCTTAAAAAAAAAAGCTCAACGGCTCGGTCACGATTTAACACGACAGAGAGCGGCTGCTTGTTAGTATTAGGTTGTTTTGGCACAGCTATTAAAACAAACTCATGTCATGGGAATTTTAGCTTTACCTTGTCAGAGAGTGTGTCCTTAAACCGGCTGGATGTACAGCGGGAGTCCGGGCAGAGCAGAAGCACTGGAGGGGGGGCTGTTGCGGTAAACAACAACCAGGGCTGCTAACAGGCTAACGTTAGCACAGGTGTTAATCAGGTTAGAATGAGCTCAAACAACAACGACGCCATTTTTACCGCGTCCAGCCCAACACGAAACCCAACAAATGAGCTGGAGACAGCAGCGCTGCTGGAAACTGCCCTCCTTCAACTCTTCAGCTGTACTCTACTCACTGCTAACAACCTAGTTGCTAAGCCTGACAGGCGCCCCCTCTTCATTAACCCGACATCTCATCTTTCTATTAGCGTTGGTTCCGTCTCGCTGAAGTTCCCCGTCAAGCAAAACTCAGCGACTCCCACTTTCTCCGAAATGTGTTTATTTTAAAGCAAAACACACACAAACATTATTCAAAAAAATATCCTTGCGCTGTTTGTAGTAAATAAAAGGGAAATTAAACAATTATGGTTGAAAATTACTACAAAATAAAGCTTGCAAGTCCTTTTTTAAGTTTAAAGAAAATTAATCTTCTTTTTGATCCATATTTTGTTTTGGCATCTCTGAAGAAATGTTCGAATGTTTAGATCTTTTCCCCCTGTGGATCATTTCGCCTCCATTCTCCCCTTCCTCGCGCTCCAGTCTGCCTCTTTTCACGAAATGGTTGATCCTGGACTCGAGGCTCTCGCAGCATGGGCGCTCAAGGAGCGGCCGGTAATTTCTCTGCCTGCTGCCTTCTACCAGCCAGCAGTGGTTAGAGGACACAGCTCCTGTGGATGAAGAGCAGTGAGACAGTTTGTACAATGTATTTTCACAGCAGGCATTTTGACTCGTGTCAAAGCAGATAACTGGCTGTACCAACTAGGTGCATTCCTAGATCCTGAAAAAAAAATCAGAAGTCCTAGAAATACAGGTACATCCACTTCATTAGGTACAACTTGTTGTTAGCGCAAATATCCAATTGGCTAATCACAACGGAGCAAATCATTATATTTACATGGGTTCAAGACGCCCTGAAGTTTAAATAGAGCATCAGAATAGGGAAGACTGTTGTTGGTGGCAGATGAGGTGGTCTGAATATTTCAGAAACGACTACTTTACTGGGACTTTCCAGTAGAAGACGTCAGACCTTGAAGCAGATGGGCTACAGCAGCAGAAGCCCACATCGGGTGCCACTCCTCTCAGATAAGAACAGGAAACTGAGGGTACATTTTACATGGTGTCGCCAAAACTGTACAATAGAAGATTAGAAAAATGTTGTCTGATCTGATGGGTCTCGATTTCTGCTACAACATTTGGATGTTAGGATAAGAATTCGGTGTAAACTCATGAAAGCACTGATCCATCCTGCCTTCTATCAACAGTTCACACCAGTAAAGGTTTAATAATGTAGAGGTTATTTTCTTGGCACACCGTGGGCCCCTCATGGTTTACTCATCTTCTGATGGCTACTTCCAGCAGGATAACACAAAAATTATGGCAGTTGTAAAGGTAAAAGGAACAACATGTACGTATAAGGTGGCTTGTAAGCTCATATCCTCACACAAAACAACTAAAATGAGATGCAGAAATCATGTCGAATAACCACACGGAGACACAAAATATTCCAAACGTGACTCCATATAATCATCGTGACACTAAACAATCAGAAATGCAAAAACAGCTAAATTTAGGCCAAAAAAACAAAAGACCATAGAAATATGTACACAAATCACAATGTGTTACAAAATAAAAAAAATACTATAAAAAGGTAGTAAGTAACCACAAAGCAACTAAAATTATGCAAAACGCAACTTGAGAGAAACTATTTAAAACAAACTATGACTGTACAGTTTGTAGTTGCTTTGTATCTCTCCCTCTGGATGTCTCGGTCACTTTTAGCGCAAGTGGGTTTACATTTCTCTGCCTTTTGTCTCAGAATCGATGTGTGCTTCCACATTTAAATGCCTTAAAAATCTTCACTTCTGTTATTCAGCTTCTCACCTCGGTCTTCCAAGCCCTGGATCATCCCCTGCAGGATGTGGGCCTTCACCGAGCCCTGGGTCCAGTGCTGCTGCAGTGTAGCCAGGACAAAGCCCCCCTCTTCACTCTCCTGCGTCCAGCTCAGACCTTCAAAGTGGCAGTCGTACAGCACCAAAGGGTAGTCTACTGCCATGCTGAAGATGACACAGATTCATATGATAAAATATCTTATTTTTATTTTAATATTTTAACCACTTCTACAGTAGTAAGTTCACCTGTACTGGGGCTTCCTGGGGTTATTCTCCACATCCAGGAGCTGACTGATTATATCCGGGGCTTCCAGCTTCTGTCCAATCAACAGAAGCACCGCCATCATGCAGCGTACCTGCAGCATATAACAGGAAATAACCGAAAATTCACTACATTACTCGCTGCATCTGACATCATCTGATCCGGTTTCTGTAAATTTGAGCTTTTGCATTAAAAAACCGTTTGCAAGAAATGAGGGGAAAAGGGAAAGCAGTGAAGAGTAACTCTTTCCTGGTACCTGGTGGTAAAGGAAGGCTAATCCTTTGATCTCGAATATGAAGAGGTCATAGTGGTCTGTGCTGGAGGCGTGCTGAGGCTGCGCAGGCTTGACTGTGGCTGATAAGATGGTCCTCTCGAACTGCAGGACACCGTTGCCCACATCCATTTTACACAGGTTCCTGAAGTCGTGAGTCCCCTCATATCTGCCGGGTGCAAGGAGGTTGTCAAATCAGGGCAAAGTTTTAAAGGAGTGTTTACCTTTTATGTGTTCTCCACCCACCTTTTAGCAGCTTCCGCCATCAGCGCCACATCCAGAGATCCTCGGGGGAAGTAGTAGCGGTACGTGCGGGACTGACAGTCGAAGCGTGCGCTGAAACCCTCGGCTACTGGCGCCCAGTCCAAGACTCTGATGTCCTGCGGCAGGACTCTGTTCAGCATCTTCACATATGGAAGCTCAGAGGTGGCAGAAGAAGCGGCTTTGGTACCGACGTCAATATTTTCAGGCAGCATGACGCCCAAACCGGCACAAAACTGCGTGGAGCGCAAGTCGATGGTTATGACCTGCGGGGGAAAAAATGCACCACATGAGAAACTAATAATAGTATAAAGGTACAGAGTCTTTTCAGGCTATAATGGAGGTGGAGGATAAGTGGTAACCTCTAAAGGGAGCAGCCTCCAGAAGGAGGATATGAGTAAAAAATCTGTATCCCTGTTAACTCACTTGGGAAAAAGCGCTGACTCCTTTATCAGTGCGCCCACAGCGGTGGTAATTGGAACTCTGGCGGTCCTGGATCAGCCGAGTCTTTAGCAGGGCTTCAAAGAGTCTGGCCTCCACGGTGTTGTCCGTGTTCTCCTGAACTGCAAACCCCTGATAGGCCCACCCTAGGTAAGCCAGCCGCAGAGCCACATGGCGCCGGGGGTGTGCAGAGAAGTCAAAAGGACGATCTTTTCCTGCTTTCTTTCTCTCCTTTTTGCTGCTGCCAGTGTTCCCATCAGATTTAAAGTCTTCATCAAGAGATGGACTGGATGACATTTCAACATCTCCAGTTTCACTGCTCTCTTTCAGCTGGGACCTGAGCTTCTCCAGCTCAGCCTCCAGCTCCTTTATCCGCTGGATTAAAACATCTGACATGCTGCCTGGAAGAAAGAACAAAAGAAAGATCGTTTATTTTAAAAAATGACTTAAATATTTCTACACATAATCAGCCCAGCTGATATTCAATGAAGCCTACATAACCATCTCCTCGTAGTCTAATTTATGTCAAAGTTTATTTAGGCGTTTATTTGGTCAGCTGGGCTTATTTTTTTAAAATGAACTGAACGCTACACACAGCCTGCTAGCTAGTGAACGAAGTTAGATATGAGGGATTTAGTGAGAATAATAAGGCCGTATATGACATTACAGTTAATCTGTGTTTTTACCTGTATTTTCAGTCTCGATATTTCCGATTATTCCGCTCCTCTGTTAGTCTAGCTTCTAGGTGTCGGGATCACGCATGCTGCTCTCCCCGATGATAAGTTTATCGGGAGGTGGACGAATTTTGCGAACGGACACATTTCCCCCTGCATGGGATTTCTGGGAAATGTAGTTCAGTTGCTTAAATTGTCCTCAACCGACGACTGCCATACTTAACAGTTATTTTTATACTCCCCATGAGCGAAAATGCCATGTTCTGAGCCAATGTTTATTTCTAAAAGATTGTCTTACACTATTAACCGCCTCTATCTACCACAGAAAACTATTATATGTATTCAAGGTAATGTATTTTTAATTTTTTTCCCTTAGCCTTTTCTTAGCTTAAAGTGCCATGTCCTCAATCATCTTTGTTCAACTTACGTTTAAGTTATAAAAATGAAAATAATTTGACATTTTTCATTACTGTGGCATGGCTTTCTTTATATTATTATATGCCAAATTTTGTTTTTGCTATTGTTACATTTATAATGTTTAAAGTCTTTGATGTAGGTTGTGGCACTGAATTGCCTGTCCCCACACCTACTCTGGATAGGGTCCCTCATTAGTCCTCGAGTCACCTGATGTACAGCAGGTTTTGGTTGTTTGTTTGTTTGTTTGTTTTGAGGGAAATTCAATTAATCTCAATTTTATTAGTATAGCGCCAAATCACAACAACAGTCACCTTAAGGCGGTTTATAATTTAAGGTAAAGGCCCTTAAATAATAAAGAAAAGACCCCAACAATCAGGTGACCCCCTATGAACAGGCACTTGGTGACACTGGGAAAGAAAAACTCAGTTTTAACAGGAAGAAATCTTTGGCAGATCAAGGCTCAGGGAGGGACCGCTATCTGCCGTAACCGGTTGAGTGTGTGAGGAAGGTGGAAGACCATTTGAGCTATTATAGTTTTGCATTTTTTAATTAGTTTTTATTATTATTTCATTTTGAATTATTATTTTTTAATCCATTTTAGTTTCAGTTAGTCTCAAGAGTCGATTTTCTTGTTTCAGTTTTGTTTTTTGTTGTATTTTTTAGTTTAAGTGTTAATTTTAGTCTTTTTAATTAATAGTGTATGGATCACACATGCCAGGTACGATTTAGTAAAATCAGTACAGGTATTACAATAAAAACACAACTTTTTGAAAGCATTTGAATCACATTCTTGTAGACATCCACACCTTGGAAATCATCTACCAGATTTTAATCAGCCTTTTTCACCCCATGTTTCAGATGAAAGATGACATAGTACTTTAATACACAGTGACTGACAAACCCCGACAAAGGAACCATGCGAAATCTTCTGTTTTCCTGTCCAACGCACCTTCCTCATGTTTCCTGTTTGTTTTTTTGTTTTTGTTTTTTTGTTGTTGTTGTTTGTTTGTTTGTCAGGTCAGGGGAACCGGAATTCAAAAACCAGAGGGGCTGACATATGGCAGTTATGCCCATATTTTGTAAAGGGATCCACAGCACCAACACTTGTCTTTAGACATCACAAAGAGGTGAAAAAAAAACACTGAAAGTGAGCTGAAAGTGTGTTTCTTTCCTGCAGCTGTTTGTGAGAGTCTTTTCATTTTTTTATATAGAAGTAGCTTCGCAGGGTAAGTGGCACAGCAGTACTGTCAGGCACAACTGTTAATTATTCAAGATGCAGAGACAGAATTGGTCGGGCTCTTACATTAAATCACAGTCTGCTCTTTTCTACACCTCCGATTACACGTTACATGGCATGTAATCACAGTTTGCTGTTTGTCTGCTGTGTCACAAATAGTTTTTCAGGATGGCTACCAAACTAATCCCAGCTGTGGAAACAATAAAAAGTAAAACAAACTTTTTATAGAAAACAATATTTTTGGTTCCATATGTATATTTTTAAGATTAAAATCTGTGTTGAAACCTCATTGATCAGAATTATTGTACGTATGGGTGTTTTCCATGTGATTTCCCCTCACAAACATTCAAAATGTTTTAACAGTTTCAATTTTATTTGTGTAGTGCCAAATCAAAACATCAGCCACCTCAGTACAGTGAAACCCCCAACATGAGCAAGCACTTGGCGACAGTGGGAATGAAAAACTCCCTTTGAACAGGAAGAAACCTCTGGCAGAATCGGGCCCAGAGAAGGGCAGTTGTCAGGTAGTCTGTATATCAGGTTTAATGGGACCACATGCTGTTAGATGAAGTATATTTACCCACAAAATTTTCATTATTAAGGAAATTTAAAATCTGAAATAAATGAATAAAATTATTTTTCAACAACACAGAAAGCAGATTTGGGCTGATAATTATTACAAAAAATATATTATTATTTTGCTGTGGTATATCATTTCCCTCTCTGCTCATTAAAGGGACAATTCACCCGAAATCAAAACGAACAAACAAAACTGTCCATCTGTAGAACTGGATCCAAAGTTTGGAAACCCTGATACAGCTGTATGTCATGGCCCTGGGTCAGTTGAACATGTGTTTTGAATTTATGGACTCTCTATTAATTTTTAGTATGAGATCCCAGCATTGTGTAATATTTACATTATTTCTGGTAGTAATCCTCTTAGTGTGTCTTGTTCTCTTTTGTAAATTCCTTTAGAGTTTATGTGTCCCTTATTTTTTTCCTCCTCCTGTGTCAAGTCTCTTGTAAAGTTAATTCATGTGTCTGCGTCCACCCCATGTAATTATCACTTCCTGTTTTACTTACTTACTAGGTGTGTTCTGTTTGTTTTGCTTTTAATTTTGCTTCCTTTGTTTCGTCGACTGTGATTCGGTTCACCTGTGTCTTGTCCTCACCAACTGTCTCCACTGACCCGAGTCACCATCCTGTGTATATATTGTCTCAGTCTCCCTTTGCCAGAGTGTCAGTCATCTTCCTCTCTTGTCTCCAAGCTCTTGTATGCCCTAGCCTAATTCCCAGTTTAGATTCCAGTAAAATGAAGCTTTCAGTTTACATTTTGTATTTTGCTCGTTAGCCGTTACGACAAACTAGTGCACTCAATTCACGTTTTTTAAAGACGTTAGAGATATAGCTTGTAAAATCATTCAACCCTGGAAAAAGAACGGTTAAAAATATAACTAAAAGCCCTAAATTAAAGTATTCATGCCCATGATGAGTGTATGTAACCTTCTAATCACAATACACACGTTTTTAATTGTTAAAAACTAATTAAATAACACCACAAAACCCAAAAGCGATCACATGTTTATTAATTATGTGCATAGTAAGCATAAATGTCAGTTTATAGTAGATTTTTTCAGCAGTATAGCAGATCAATTTCTCTTTGTTAGATACCAGCTGCAATTACAGCAAGTATGTAGATACCAATAAGAATTTTTTTCTAGACACAGTCGAGCATCCAGAGATAATAGAGCAGTGATGATGCATTAGCTGATGTTTTCGTAGTTCTTTCGCTTAATGTCCAGGCACAAGCACACCCCGACTAATACTCCAAAAACCTGCAACAGGGAAAAGGTCAAGATGTTACTGGCAGCAAATGAACTGAGTGGCACACCCAAAAGGTTATTTTCTCGTTCTGAAAAAAGTAATTATTTCTGCATTTCATCACCTGAGGCAGTCAGGATGAGATAGGCTTTATTATCATTCAAGTTGTCCTCTGCTATTTAAATATTGCTTACAATATTTGCTACTGTTGGAAACTAAATTACTAAATCAATCCAGTATACATGTTTTTATTTTTATGTAGTGACATTTGGGGTATCTTGAGATGTTTGACATTTTTGATTTTGATTCGCCTTTTTTCCACCTAAAACAGATTAAAATTAACCTTATGGGCTCAAACTGGCTCCTGCACAGTTAATCAGTAGGTAAGTGTACTGGATTGGCATTTAAAATGATCATTTCTTATAGTAATATGACATTTACTCTTGCAATGTGAGCATTTTGCTCCACACTGAAATGTGAGCAAAGGGAAATAGCAGAAGCTTACCTCTGTGACTCCAAGAGCAATGCAGACAGCGCCAACCCACACCAAATTTTTCAACAGGAAGAAACTGATTGCCCAGAGGCAGCCCTGAGGAGGATCACACGGTCATAAAATACAGTATTTGTTGGCAGGAAATAGATGAAAATTGCTTGAAATGTTTTCCCATCAGACCTTTTTATGTGCCTTCTCCTTGTCCTGTCCACAGCCCTCACTCTTCACCACGCAGCAGGAATCTGGCACGGCGTCGTGCTTTTCCCAGCCCGCGCTCTGGGACCAGTCGGCATAGCTGTCCGCACCACAACACTTGAACTGTAACGATAACAAAACTGTTTTAGTGAAGCACCAAAGCTGTATTAATCACTGGCTGTGACTATTTATGGTTCACGATAAATATTCTTCAACTGTTGCTTTGTAAAGATACAAAGTCAATTTGTCTACTTAACTACTAATTTTCACACAGATGCTGAAGGCCTGTTGTTTACACTTACTAGCCACTTTATTAGGTACACTTTGCTAGTATTGGGTTGGACCTCCTTTTACCTTCAGAGCTGTCTTAATTCTTAATGGCAGAGATTCAACAAGGTGCTGGAAACATTCCTCAGAGATTATTTACGAAACCAGTTTGAGTGTTAGGATTTTGGAGCAGGCTTCTGGTTGTCCCCTCTGTTTTCTTTCTTTCTTTTGCAAACTCAGATTAGTAACCCTTGTGTCTCATCTGCTTTCTAGTTTCTTATCTGGAGCTCCTGCCTCACTACTTCGGAAACTCGCTTCTCTTCCCTTCTGCAGTCAGAAGCCCACAGCTGGACCAGCTCCAGATCAACACTAAAGTTTTGTGATTCTCTTTGGAAACATGGACTCGCCTGAAACTCACCTGTCTTCCCACACTCCACCAAGCCACATTCTTCACCTTTATCTCTGAGCCTCACCCGGCCCAACAGATACTACTCCCATAGCTTGGCACACTACGCTGACATGAAAGCGTTCAAAGCTTAAACTCCCTAACTAATTGCAGCATTCTTCTCATTGCTGGTCTTTGTTAACTATCCTCTCGCTCTTTGCAGATTGTCTTCACACTCTTATATTAAAGTTAGTCATCTTAGTCTGACTGTAAACAAGAGCACTCAGATAGCAAAACTCCCCCTGAATAGCAAGGCAATACTAAACCTTTGATCTTTTATTATGTTTTTATTACTATATGTTGATGTCAGCCTGCTTTTCCAACAACCATATAATATCCATAAAAATTTGTGAGTAATATAAAATTTGTTACTGATTTTCACATTTGGTGTGACCTCAGCCTTAAACTTGACCTGTTTTTCACCTAAATTAAATCAGCTTGTACTGTTATTGGCATCCGGCATTGCACAAAATTTGAACGTGACGTCTTGAAAACTGTGGACATTAGAAGGTGGGTACACTGTGGGTCATAAAGACATGGAGATGTTCAGCAATGATACTCATTTGGTACTAAGAGGCCGAAGTAAGTATCTTCTGCTGCATTAAACCACCAACAGCTTGAATCATTGATACAATCCAGGATGGAGCCCCGCTTTCATGTTTACACCAGATTCTGACCTTACCATCTAAATGTTGCAGCAGAAATTCAGACCAGGCATCATTTTCCCATCGAGAGAGGAAATGAAGATTCCCTTTAAGGGGTTTTTGCACTTCCTCCCATCCATCAGGTGTTTCTTGAAAATACAAAACATTACAGTAGGCTCTGCGTGTCACCTTTTCCTGAATTTTGTCGATTGCATGTCTCGTCTCAGGGCTGTAGTCGTTAATCACTGTCTGTGCTTTGGAGTTGACACCATTAGCCATCTGCAGAAGGGCGGCCTACATAGAAAATCAGATTAAATTACCAGAACAGGCACTAGAACTTGGATATATTTTAAGTAATGCCACTGATATTATGACCAGAGAACCACTGCTAATGGTAAAATTTGACCTTGATCTCAAGTAGTTCCTTTAATGTCTTACCCTACTGCGAAAAATGTAAAAGGCGGCTCCTGTGAGGACCTCCAAGAGGATGATCACTATCAGGATGCAGATGAACTATAGATAAAGAAAGTGAACACTGTTAGAGATCTCAAGAACATCTCCAGTGCTCATTAAAAAAGCTTTTGGAAAGAATCTCCACTTAATCACATTTCATTTCATTACAGCACTTACACAAGCAACCATAGGTGAATTATTAAAGAATGCACCAATGTGGCCCAAGAGGGATACGAAAGCTATGATGACCCCCACTGCAATGAGGACTATAGCAATTTTAGACAAGTTGCTCCCCGCGAAGGTGCCGATATCTGAATACGTCGAGTACTGCAGCACTCCTATAGTGATGAGGGCAACCCCAGACAGCTGAAAAACAAGTTTAACAACAGGACAGCAATGCAGTGCTTTACATGGAAACACTCAATTAAAAGAAGGTGGTTTTGTTCATTCCTGTCAATTCTACCTCATTTTTACAGTACTGTGAAAAAGTATTTGCCCTCGTCCTGGTTTCTATGAGGGGTTTTTTTTAGGGTTTTTGGTTACATTTACGTGTTTCAGTGTTTCATCTGAACCTACCTGTTCCTATGTTAAAAAGTAAAAGCAATTGCTAATGCTTTGAGACTCCAGCAAACAAAGCAAACTTGAAACAGTGGTGAACCTACCAAATTTACTCCAAGAGTGCATCGATGCCTCATCCAGGAGGTCAAAAAACAAAACAAAACCCAGAACATTATCTAAAGACCTGCAAGCTTCACTTACATCAGCTGAGGTCAGGGTTCATGATTCAACAATAAGAAAGAGACTGGGCAAAAATGGCATCCATGGGAGGAGAAAATCAGTGCTGACCACAAAGAACAGAAGGAGCACAAAGGCTCGTCTCACATTTGCCGATGATCCCCCAACACTTTTGGAAAAATATTCTGTGGACTGACGAGACAAAAGTTATACTTTCTGGAAGGTTTGAGTCCCGTTACATCTGACATAAAACTAACACAAGATTTCATAAAAAAGAACATCACAACAGCAGTCAAACACACTGGTGGTGGTGGTGGTGTGATGGTCTGGGGCTTTGTTGCTACTTCAGGACCTGGACGACTTGCTGGAACTGATCAGAATTGGCTAGAAAAAGAATTTCTGGCCATCAGTTTGTGCCCTGAAGCTCAAGAACACTTGTGTTACGCAGCAGGACAATGATGTAAAACACATCATTAAGTCCAACTCTGGATAGCTGGATAGCTTTTCACTTAATAAATTAAGTCACCCTTTAAAAACTGGATTTTGTATTTGTTATTTTGTCCTTTATAATCATACGACCATTGCCTGTTATTGGATTTTTGCCCTTTGACAGCTTTGTGATTGGATTGTTTGCTCTCACTGACTGCCTACCAGTGTGTGACATGTGGCTGGATTAAAAATTTGTTTGGGTCCTCTACTTCAGCGTAACACGGGCATTATTTGCATTTCATGAAATTCGATTGTGTGTATTGCTGGCACAGAAAGATATCAACCTTAATAATACAACTCAAAAGTATGATATTTTTCTTGAATTAAAAAAAAAAAAAAAGATATATTTCATAAAGGTTACTCTGTGTGGGTTACACGTCATGCACCAGTTAGTATTTATGGCTCAAAATTTCTGGAGCGTGCACAGGACACCGTGCAGGTTTATCTGGCAATGATACTGATTAGCTTCTAAATTTGTTACCGTTCCCATTGCTCAGCTCAGCTGCTGCAAGCCCACAAGACGGCTTACTATGGGTGTGTTTTGGAAATTTGGAAGGACAAATGAAGTCTCTTGATGCATGTGTATCTTTCCTTGGATAATCTGGCATGCAGTCAAAGCTTCCTGGACTTCTAAAAAGATATGAATGATTAAATTTTGCCTTTATTCTTTCTTTACCTCTACAACCTCTGCTCTTTATTCTAATCAGTGCTATTAATCATCACTTCTCATCCAAATTAGATAGAATAGAATTACTCTATTACTCACCAAGAAGAGCGTGTTGAAGAAAATGAAGCAACACTTGATGCCGAAGAACCTGCACATTTTGAGGCGGTCTGAGCAAACTGCAGCAAATAATAAATAAGTGAATCCAGAAGGCTGCAGACTTCCCTCAATCCAAGTACGAGTCAAGTCAGGGTGAATAGAGTGCAATTCAATGCCGAGTGTGTCATGTGACCCTATGGAAATGAACCGGCAGCCCGATAACTTTAAAGTTGATGTAGGTATCTCTTGAATGCATCAAGCCCATCTTTGCATAGAGGCGTCACACGTCAGTGAGTACAAACTGTGCCATAATATACGATCATTTAAATACTGGGAATTTCACTTTATATACAAAATTAATAAAAGGGAATAATAAATCTTAAAGGTCTCCCCAAATATCTCCCCAGTTTCGTTTTTTTAAACATTTATGTGGCAGATGTTTGCAGATGTTCTGCCTCTCTTTGTAGTTGTTTTGGGACCTTCAGTTGATTTGCAGGATCTTCTGTAACCGATCTACAGAACTCTTTGTTCTCTGTAGATATTTTACATCTTATTGTGATTATTTTGTCTCATTTTGATCATTTTCTGTATGCAGTGTGTTTTGTAGTTCACAATCAGGGGCAGCCGGGCCTCACTCTGTGCCTGCGGTTGCTAGTCAGTAATCCATCCATATCCCCTGCAATGTAGGAGTGTTTCCTTCTGTATTCTAATTAAAATCCCAGTTAAAAGAAATCAACTTTCACCACAACATTTTTCTAAATGTTAGATTATTTTTATTCAGTGTTATTGTTTTAATTTTGTTAAAGTCCAGAAACAGATCAATAAAATCTGCATTTTTGTCTCAAAAAAATAATAAATTGAAATTCAGTTTTCTGTATTAACTCTGAGCAACTGCAGCACTGTGATTATCTGATCTTGCTTTGGGGCTCATTCCTTCCTTCTGTTTGCAGACTAAACTCTTTCTCACAGCTTCCCGACCAACAGTTGGATCTCGAGCCGCCTGGCCCGACTCCACAGGCTTGAAAAGGACTGAGGCCTCTGGCTGCAGGACAATAATTTCCATCACAGTGACCTCGAAATGAGAGGCAGGGATGTTTGTCGCACACTGGCAGAGTTCTCTTTGTTCCTCACATCTTTTTGTATTCCTTTCCTTCTTCCTTCCCCTTTCGTTCCTCTTTGATGTTTTCTCTTTTCCCTCTCCTGCTTTCTCAGAGCTCAGGTCAGAGTGCCGCGACCTGTAAAGAACAATGCTGCATTGTATTTTTCTCTGTTTTCCCCTTTAACTACCTGATTGCAGGGTCTTTGAACGTCTGTGTAAAGGTTTCACTCAAGAAGCAGTAATCATTAGAGAACTAACAGAGGGTTGGCTGTCAGTCAGGAGACAGGTTTATCTGTTGCATCACAAGTCATTTGTGTTCACACGTCTGTGGTTTTGTCTGCCTTCTTCTCATCACAGAGTCTCTCTCCGTAGAGCCTTATCTGCTTGTTCTTATTTGCCTGCAGGATAAAGAAGAATATTTGAGATTACTGGAGTGAAGTCTGCTTCAGTGCTGATAGTTTAACAAAGCAGTCAATTTTTATGACTTGAAAAAGTTAAACCCAGGACTTGGATGAACTTAAAAATTCTCATGGATGGATCTTAAACCCCAGTGAATTTATTTTTTCAGCAAAGCAAACAATGACAGATTTTATCATTTCTGCAGTGCGAGGCATATAACCACAGGGGGGCTCCATTTCCCCCATTTAACTGTAATAACACTTGCACAGACATTCACTAATATTTGGACTTCCATTGCTTCGATGTCACAGAGTGATGGAGAGATGGAGTCTGCATGTCTCTGAAGGAGTTTGTGGGAACAGAACGCAAAATGATTACAACATAGTCTGCATGTCTTTGAAGGACGTCATGAGAACAGGAAGAAAAATCATTACCATAGATGGAGTAGTCAGTCAGGGACGGAGAACATCGTCCTTCCTTCTCTTTGCTTTTCCTGTTTTGAATTCCAGGGGACTTTGTCAAAAGCTTATGTGACTTCCGCTTGATATGAATCATTAGCCAGGAACGAGCTTGGACTCCAAAGCTGTGCTGTATTGGGTATTAATATGAATATACATAAGTTGTTGGACAAAGATGCAATTTTTGTATTTTTGCCTCTGTCCACAACCACAGTGGAGAAACAGGATAAAATTAGAAAATAAAAAAACTTTACACTCAGGAACAAGAAGGCAGGACTTAGATGTTTTCTAGCAAAGTCTAAAGAGCTCAAAAACCGAGGTTAACTTTTATGAGAAAGATGTGAAATGAAAAATCTGGAGAAAGAGAGAAGCAGCTTGTGAAGCATGCCACAGTGGAGGTAATGTTAAAGCATGGACATTATTATTATTATTATTATTATTATTATCATCCATCCATCCATTCATTCGCTTCCGCTTATCCTTTCAGGGTCGCGGGGGGTGCTGGAGCCTATCCCAGCTGTCATAAGGCGAGAGGCGGGGTACACCCTGGAAAGGTCGCAAGTCTGTTGCAGGGCTAACACAGAGAGACAGACAACCATTCCCACTTACATTCACTCCCGCATTCACACCTGTGGGCAATTTAGATTGATCAATTAACCTATCCCCACTTTTATTATTATCATCATCATTATTATTATTATTATTATGTGACTCTCAAGGCAACATTCTTCAATGAATAATTCAGTCACCTGATCTGACCTGATGCATTAAACATTTTCATTTCAATCCCATATAGTTTATTTCTAAATAATATGAGATTCGATTAAGAAAGACAGAAACTTCTCTTCATACATGCTGTACTTTCTGTTTTTATCTTTAGACTTTAGGGAAAAGCACAGCATGTACATACATTTTAAGATTCATGCAGAATTGTAAAACTGATGCATTGCATTCCAATACCTGCCCTTTGTCACCATCAGTACCCTGTTAATCATTTATGGGTCTGCTCCATCAATCTGCATGCTTTGAGCAGTGGAGATTTGTCTGCAGTCTGACAAAAACTATGTGCCTCAGCCATATGGGAACATTTACAAATACCAGCCCATGTAACCGTTTCCGTACATTCTTGCACCAAGGAGGAAAAAACACATTATAGTGGTTCGTTTGTTTGCATTTCGATAGGCTGTTGCTCAACCTGTTGTTGGTGTTGAATGCAAGGCAGAAGAGGAATTTGGTGCTTGTTCTGATAATCATTCAGCCACAATTAAGTCAGCATCAACCAGTTAATATGACAGATTTGGAAAGTAAAAGTAAAATGCCTTTAAAACTTATGCAGTGAATAGCTTTCGTTTTTCAGTTAGATTCCTGCTATAAAGGTTTTATGTGAGCCCACAACAGCTCTCGGTGATGTACAGTGGACATCAGGTCTCTATAGCGGCTATAAAATCTGCTGCAGGACTCCCTAAGCAGCTGAAAAATGTGATTAATGCTTTTGCACAGTACTGCATGTGCACAATTACGTATTGTGCACATGCAGGTTAGCAGAATACCCTCAATAACAAGATACACTTTCAGACTAGTATCAGAAAGAAAAGAAAACCCTGAAGGCATTTAAACGAGCTTCACATGGCTGTAAGGTAGACCAGAGAAAACCAGTCTGTAGCTAGCAACTGTTCAACAACAGGGAAATGAAAGCACACCTTGGAGACACACCCAAACAGCAGCTTTCCCATATCAATAGAATTAAAGGTGTCTCATTTACAAGTGGTGCTCACTGTGGTCACATGGTCACCCTTCTCTACTTTCTTTCAAAGAAAGTCAACCCCACAAACCCACAGTTACAGAGATGACATGTCTCAATGTTGTCTGCAGCTCACCTGAGTGAATGCACAGTAGAAAGTTGTCCTACTGGCTCTTCTTGATTCCTGCGGTGGCTCTGGCGGTGTGGCTCCGCAGGTATATAAGGGAGTAAAATGGCACAAGGAAGCTGACTGTGGGAACTATACTCATGTTTTGAGAAGAAATACTATTTATATTCATGCAGGTAAGTGGGGTTTTTTTTTACTCTCCTTTAGTGTGTGTTTCTTTGAAACCTCATTTTATTGCGTTCTGTTTCTCTTCAGCTTGAGTATTTTCTTCCTCCCACACATTTCCTAACCTCTCTTAGTACCTCCTTTGTTTTTTGTCACATGTGTTTCTGTCTTTCCTTCTGTTCTCGGTGCAGAGGATCAGTGGGGGCTGGACATGTGTGCTTCTAATTATCCGTCTGATAAAACTGACCTTTTTCCTGTGAACTGTGGGGCAGAGGGGGGGCAGTGATTTCAGAGGCCGTTGGAAAGCAGAGGCTCCTCCTGTTTGCATCTCAAAGGACGTGCGAATGCAGACAGGGTGAGCATGCAACACATCAGATTCACACAGCTGCAACCAAGAGAAGAAGAGGAGGCCTGACAGATGAGTGCCTGATCTACAGCTCCTGACTTGCTATCATCTGGAATCAAAGATGGACCAAGATGGGAAGACGCCAAAGACGTTTGTGTCCACCTTACGATTTGCCCTCAAGCCTCAACCGAAGCATCAGAAAGAGAATGGACTGGGTAACATTAAGAGGAAGTTAATGGGAAACAACAAACTGAGATTTTATTCTGCAACAGGTAAGGCCTCAAAAAAGACTTTTATGCATTTGAACTGGAAAATAGAACATGTCTCACTGGGTTCAACTCCTCTTGTCTGTGTTTTAACTAAAACTGTCACAGACCGCTGCAAAGGACAGGAAGATGTTTGTGCAATACTCAATGTTGTGTTTGGAAAGCTGTACTTTGGAAACTGTATAGACAACACGCCACCCTCTCCCCTAATCCCCCTAATGTACACTCACACACACAGTCTGATGGCAGTCCTCCATCCACTGGCAGCCACCCATTTCCCACTCTGCTGGACATTCCAACACCAAAATAAACAACTGGAAACACATTTTTTTTTTCAAAACACGACATCAAATTCCCCACCGCTCACAGCTGTAACATATGTTTGTTACTCAAACAGCAGATGAACTGATGCTTCCCCGTCTGGAGGCCGCACAGTGGAAGATAGTGATCTTCAAATACATTTTTGGCAACACACACACACACACACACAAAACATTAGGCAGCGATTTAGGGTTCGATAAGATGCCCTGTTCTGATTGGGTCAAAAATATGTGAGAACTAAACCTATTGTTCTTCATTTTTTCCTTTGTTAAGATGCCAAACAGGCACAAGTTCAGAGTTTGGAAGAACCTCGCTTTGAAGAGCCACTCAGAGACTGTACTGTCTGTGCAGGAAGTGATGCTGCCTTTAAAGGTGTTATCATGGGGAGCCAACCGATGAACATTTCCTGGCTATACAATGGTAAGTAACTGATTACAGCACCTTGGAAATATTATTATAATCATGTAGGAGATGTACTTTATTCGAGTCCAGGTTATTGTTACTTTTACAGTAATCTTACAGTACAATTACAGTTATTTACTGTAATCCGGAATACAGGAACTGTATTTTTAATAAAACTATGGTGAAAACAGTGGAAATGCACAAAATACTGCATGATCAGCCTTTTGAATTGATTGCTGATTGATAATTATTGACAGAATACCTTTATATGCTACTGTTCTGTGCAAAGTATTGAGCCACCCCTCAAAATAGGTGCAGTGACTTAGTGAAACGTGCAAACATACAGTAAACGGTATATAAGGGGAAAGTTTTCACTTTTATTCTTTAACACAGCATTCTTGTTATTTCTTTAAGCAGTCTTAAGGAATAGTTCTCCAGGCTTCCTGAAGGACATTCAAAGCTTTTCTTTGTATGCTGGCTGCCTTTTGTTCTGTTCTCTGTCAAGATCATCCCACACTGCTACAATAATGTTGAGGTCCAGGCTCTGGGGAGACTGATAGACTGATAATCTATAATGAAGACTGTTCCATTGTATGTTTTCTATTCAGATATGCTTTCACACAGCAAACCTTGGTTCCCTCTGTGGGCTATCGTGGGCATGTTTGCTTGGCAGTGTGTTTGGGATCACTGTCATGCCAAAAAATGAAGTTGTTGCCAATCAGGTGCTTTCCAGACGATATTGCATGGTGGATCAAAATCTGATGGTACATTTCTGCGTACATAATTCCATCAATTTTGACAAGATTTCCAACACTGCTGGCTGAAATGCAGCTCAAAACCTTGACAGAGCCTCCACTGTGCTGTAGACACTCACAGTTGTACCTCTCTTCTTATCTCCATACATACTGAGAATGCTTTGAACCAAACGTTTCAAATTTGGATTCATCACTCGATAATACCTCTTGACTTTCAGTCCAGTTCTTGTGTAATTTGTGTAACTTCACAATTTGGCTTCTTGACAGCCTCCCTTCCACTGAGAACATGTCTGATGAGGCAGTGAACACTAGGTGGATCATTTGAAATTGAATTGAATTTTTTTTTTTTTTTTTTTTTTTAAATCCTTTTTTTTTTAAAATTTTTTTTTTTGTTTATTTTTTTTTTATTTTTTTTTTTTTTCCTTTTTCTGTTTCTT
>VUQG01014158.1:52420-66821 GCA_015106755.1 Etia nguti | reverse complement strand
GCGGATAAAATAATGTGCTTTTTAAATGTTTTAATATTTATTACATTTTTCAGTTGATTTCCTCGTTTTAGTTTTTTATTGATTGGTTTTGTTTTTGTTCTGTTTTTATTAGCTCAAGTGTCACTTTTGGTCTTTTCAAATATTATTATAAAACCCTAAAATCAGGGTCAAGATATAAGAATCTTAAAGTAGGTATAAGAATACAAAGGCAACAATTTGTGAAGGTGTCCTGTCTCACAGACTCAAATACACAGGGAGGATATGATGGCAAATGTGACCAAAGTGAAAAAGACTTTATTTTTATCTTAGTCTTGTAACTACATTATATTATTGTTTAGGTTTCATTCCCCCCCCCCCAGAAATTTAGTTTGAATTTTTCTTTTGTTTAAACCTAATTTTACTTTTAAGTTGAGCTTTAGTTAGCTATAAACAGTAGTGCCATATTCTGTGGATGTAATATATTCTGTTAAACATTGTGGAAAGTAATGCATTTATTTAAGGGTTGCATCTCAGAGGGAGATACTGTAGAGTTTCTTTCCCACAAGCCCATTCCCAAAGTGAGTTTGGACACTGTTTAAAGTAATGTAAAAAACCATAGGATACAATAATTTTCAAGTTCCATAAACCCATATTTTATTCACAATAGAAAAGAAAATATATTAAATGTTAAAGTGAAAAATGTATGGTTTTAGGGAAAAAATGTAATTGTAATTGGCAGCAACACATCTTAAAAAAATTGGGACATGGAGATAAATTAAGTAGACCAGCTTCTGGGAGAGGGACGGTGTCCCATTCTTGTCTGATATAGGAATTTAACTGTTCAACAATCCTGGGTCTTCTTTATTATATTTTTACTTCCACTTTAGTTCAATCATATTCATCTTATTCAATTATAAACTGCAGAACTAACTTTGATGTAAATTGTTTCTGTATTTGAAGGTACTATTAAAGGAATTGCATAAATGTTTGACTGAAGTGGCGGGTTTCATTGTCTACAATATATCAAATGTGAACTTACCACTTTATTACAAGTCCAAGATGCCTTGAAAAAATTAACAAACAAGAGATTCTATTACAAAGAATGAGGCAAACACTCCTGGGGAAGATCTTTATTTATTTTTCAAATTATATTTTGAGGCCAACAATTTACTTTTACAAAAATAATTAAAAAAAAAGAAAAAGAACATGAAATGTCTCTGTAAGGTAGAAAGAGTTGCATGACGATGCCCTCAAGTTTGGTGGGCAGAGGCTTTGCATAAGTAGCAAAAAACAAATACCAACACAAATGAAAAATAACAGGTTCAAGTAAAAAGTGTAGTCATAACAAAGTTACACCACAGCCTGGTGGCAACTCTTGGACATTAAGACGGTTGTTGAGTTACATTTTTGGTCAGAGGAATCAAACTGAGCCTACGGGACCAGTTCCTCAAATGACTTCTCCACAAATCAAAAGTGCTCAGTAAGACTCAAAAAAAACTACTTAGAAATATAAGTTGGCACTGAAATGTGCAAGAAATCGAAAATGTGAAATTCATGACGGTAAACCTGCAGGATCGGGCATGACATCTTCAGTGGATGCTTATAAACATTGAGAGACGTGTTCTGCTCAGTTTAACGCATCAAGCCCGTTGACATGTATTAATTTACTTTTTTATCACTGGTGGTATCACTTGCTGCTGTGTCATAATGGCACTTCTCCACGCATCGTCTTGGAAACCACCCTCTTACACGCTCTCCAGCTTAACGGCAAACAAAAGAAACAGAAAGTTACACATTTATTACAGTGACTTTAAAAACACCTTGTTACGGTGATTTTGAAAATTCAACGGGACAATAATTCCTTACCTCTCACTTGCTCCTCACTCAAAACTTTATCTCCATACATCCACCATCTAAAGGGAAAAATTACAGTTAAAAAAAAAAAATTACTCATCAAATACCTATAAATCTTATTAGCCTGCGGGGCCGGGTTCACCCCTAAAAGGCTGCACTAAGGTATTTGGTGTACTATGAATCAGCAGCTGGAAGTGAGGCATTTGCAGTTCAAACCCTGTTGTTGTTTGACTTCTGTGTTAATCCCAGTTTTTCCATAATGCACTCGGAAAACCAAGGGGGCAAGTGGAACGAAATTAGCAACTGGCTAACTGGCTGACCGCTAGGATCCACTTGGGACGAGTGACTGTAAATCATGTGGTCTATTTATGACCAAGCTGTGGAATCTGTCACTCAGACCCAAGTGGACTCATGAAAGTGGAAACTATGACATGCTCATTAGACTGCTGTTTGACCAGACTCTAAATCAAACAACAAACAGGAAAAAGTAGTTTTGTGCAGACAAACTTACTTGGTACCACGAGTAGCCAGGATGGTATCCCCCTTGCACAGAGGGATCCTGGGCTCCTCGGTGCAGGGGGTTCTAAAAAAGGTTTGTAAACCCTTGTTGAGAGGGCAGCAAGCTCCATTATAATCCTCGACTGCCCGGTACTGGACCTGCTGGTCAAGGCAAATATGATACATGGTTATTCTACTGCTCTGAACGTCAGTTAAGAGTTACTTATGTATGTGTAAAAAGTCTTTAATCTTAGTGCATTAAAATGTCTGAAAGGTATCTGTTAATTTCATTCTCTATGGTGTATTGCATTTTTACAAGCTAAGGTGTAACTTATCAGTTTCCTGACATGAAATGATTATAACTGTGATCCTCAGTGTTTATTTAGTATCAGACCCTAGTACTTCGGCATGAAAATACACTCTTCTTGACCTGTATGTTTTGCTTGTTGCACACACTGCATAAGCTAAATTCATGCAATGCATAAATAAACCCCTGAGAACACTTGACAGTTGTGTGCATTTAAAACTACAGTCTTATCACATTTTGATTTAGTGGCATAGCATTTATTCTTTAACTTTCTCTGGTGATAGAAACAAAACACAATGGTTAATGGATAATAGCATGAATGGAGAATAATACACTAGCAAGCAGATCTCACAAACATTTCAGACACAATCAAATCTTGTCCCTGCACACAGAATGCATCTGGTGGTTACTTACACTTCTCACTCGTTTATCAGCTTTCTGTTTCAGTTGCTCAATCTGTGTAAGGAGGAATAACACTTACAAACATTACTTATAAACTGAACTTGTATAAGAAATGTCTTATGAGTCATCACTGAATCTATGGAATTTTAGGATCTTAAACAAACAAAAACATGTTTTTTCACATTTTAAGACAGAACAATAACAAACAAAAAACAATCAGCAATGTCTACATTACTCAATTAACCTACAGTTAAGGTGTGCTGGTGACACTTGGGATGGACTGGCCATACAATGCCATCGCATCTGGGTGTCCCTGACCACGTGAAGACTTGTTTAAAATTCAGCCAGCGGCTGCCGAGGTCGTAAGGGAAGATAAACTCCTCCCCCGTTTGGTAGTGCTGTATTCTGTCTTTGGCCTATTAAAAAGAAAGACAAGCACACTATGAAAACACATTTTTTAGTACTGTCAGAGGGTACTATAACACGTGTGTCTCAGTCATTTTTAAATATGAAGTACTGCAATGATCAAATGCAAAACAAAACAAACTACTTTTAAATCCCTCAGTATTGCGTGAATATAAAAAAAATCACATTAACAACCCAGATTACGGTTTGTGAATCAAGAGAAAAAGACACTGTTCACAAAATGTTATCAGGAATCAAAGTCACGGGAAATCAAGCAGAGACATTCTGACCTTTTCCTCTATCCACGACTCGATTGAAGTCTTATTTCGAAGGATGACTTTCATCTGAAAAGGACAGACTTTCATTATCAGAGTCAGCAATCCCTCCGCCTATATTTCCTTAAATAAATGGTTTTGTTATTGGAGTACTGATTGGAGCTGGATATACACTACACATGTTCAAGCTTTAAACCTAAAAATTTGGTTTCACTCTTTCTGGCTTGAGAAATTTTGGTTACCATTCATTTATTACAGCTATTCAGTTTATCTTTTTTATGCTATGCACTGTCTTTCTTTGTCCGTTTATGTCATGTTAACCATTTTTTGTTACATTGTTTGCAAACAAATAGGTAGGAGTATGGATCCATGCATTTGTAGAATTATGACACAGTTTTACGTCTGATACGCCTACATACGCCACAATATGTTCTCTGGTCAGATCTTCACCAGAAGTTTTCCAAACTGCTTTTGTCTTGAAGTGAAAACATGGCTTGCAAGATGTAATCTGGCTTTGTAGGATTATGAGTAAAATAATCAGACAAATGTCTCTTTTTTTATAACCAAAAGCTTGTTAAGTTTGCAAAACTTAGGAAAAACTCACCTGTATAACAAAAAGCATACCAACGGCAATAGTGGTGCCAAGTGCCAAACCTAAGGCAAAGAGTGTAGCAGCAAAGGCAGGCACACTGAAGGGCATGAGGGGCTGAAATTGACGCACAGCACTCATGTCAATCTTTACAGTACTCCAGCCGAATGATATCTGCAGTGAAGAAAGAAGAAACAGCTTCATTAGCCTGGTGGGGGTTCGGCCTGGAACTGTGATAACAGGACATCAAAAGCTTGGGGGGGGGGGCGAGCTAAGGTGACAGCTCACCCTCTCATACAGCTGTGTGTACATAGTCATAATGAAGATAACGGCAGCGTGTGAGCAACCCAGTGGAGCCAGGAGCAGGAAGCTGGTGAAGTAGGCGTGGTTCAAGTGGCCACAGCAGTTGTTGATCCAGGGGCAGTGGTGGTCCATTTTCATCACGCACCTGAGGGAATGGAGGCAGAAGAGGAGTAACAGGACATAAGAGTAATAATTTGTGGATCAAAGCTCATTTTTCCATCATCATATAACTGCAAAAACAGACATTTCACATCAATACATAATCAGTAATGATGTGCTCTAAGGTATGGAGCACTCTAATGGAGTGATACTTGCATGAGAGGAAATAACATGCACTTAAGGGATGTTTTCTTCTGCAATAGTAGTTTGGTGCGCTGCCAATAGCTCAGTAATTTTGCAGTTGTAGTGCCTCGTTCCTGAGCCAATTTCTTTGGTCACAAAGAATTTTTTTGCCACTCCCCAAAGCTTTTTTAGTCAGCAACCAAAGGAGGAGCTCTCCTCTCATTCACTGCCACACTATTTTGTACAGGTGAACCGTTTTGACTGTGTTTAAACATCAAGTTTTGTTTTGGTAATAAATGTAAATACCTGTTACACTTTCGACAGTGGTGGGACCTGGGAGCCTTGTAGCCTTGACATCCTCTGCAGTACTGTAGGTACTGGGTATCCTGCTGATTTTCCTGTTTCAGCATAGACACATGTGTCAGATAATATATAGATTTACAACATTTAAATAAGATCATGCTTCATAAATGTTTGTGTGCAAAAAAGAAAAAAAAAATTATATATGAACTTATCCTTACTGGTTTCCAGCCAAGAGGAATGTATCCAGGTCCAACAAACATAGCATTGAAGTAGTTGTAAAGTATGAGGACAGTCCAGTTGATGAGCATGATGAAGTTAATGCTGCCCCCTGTAGTGTCTAGAGGCCAGTACCAGATAATGGAGTCTAGAATTGCCATTGTGGAGCATATAGCAATGACAGACAAGGCTATGACTGGACCCCAGTGGCACAATCTCCGAACCTCATGGAGGTTCTTAAAGGTCACAAAGGTTGACAGGAAGTTCATTTTTTCAGTGTATTTTAGTTCTAGTATTTCGACTGCTGGACTCCAGAAATTTCAAACGTCGATGTGTTAGTGTTTTCCTCTGCTATCTCCCAAAGTCACGAGTAGAGGTGATGTACATATTTTTTCTCGTCCTCTGAGTATCCAGGAGCAGGTCCAGTCTTGAGCTACTGGCGCTTTCTGTGTCCCACGATTTCTTGTCCTGGCAGAGAGCAGCATCCTCTCTTGTCAATCCCTGAAGCACACGGTCTTTGTGATGGACTCAAGTTTCCCATCTGAAAGAGAGGGGGAAAGCAGTTTTAAATCATAAGCAGTGATATGAATTAGTGACAGAGCCAGGAGTCACATCAAGCTAATGTTTTTTCAGTAGTTACACACATCACCTGTCCTATTATTACTGTTATAGTTACAAACAACTGAGTTCGGTTTCACTAACCTGATTACCGCCAGACCTGTTGAATCAAGAAATCACTCAAATAGAGACTGTCTGACAAAATAACAAAAATCAACATATCGTGGCACAATAAAAAGAAACAGTTGAGAAACAAAGTCATAGCCATCTATCAGTCTGGAAAGGGTTACAGAGCTCATCTAAGGCTTTGGGACTCCAGTGAACCATTATCCACAAATGGAGAAAACTTAAGAGCAGTGGTGAACCTCCTAGGAGTCTCCAGCCTACCAAAACACTCCACGAGTACATTAACAACTCATCTAGAACCCAGAACAACATCAGTGTTCATTATTCAACAATAAGACAGGGACCGGGCAATAATCCATGGGAGCGAGTCCAAGTCGAAACGGCTCAAAAAGAACACAAAGCCTCATCTCATATTTGAGAAAAAAACATCTTGAAGATCCAAAAGACTTATGTGAAAATATTCTGTGGACTGATGAGACAAAAGTCTAATTTTTTGGAAGATTTGTGTCCCGTTACAGGTGGCATAAAACTAATAAAATAAAAAGAATATTATAGAAACAGCTAAACATGGTGGTGGTCCTGCTGCTTCAGGACCAGAATGACTTACAGATGGAACCAGGAATTCTGCTATCTGCCAGAAAATCCTCAAGGAGAATGTCCAACCTTCAGTTTGAGTCCTGAGTTTGAGTTCAAATCCACCTGGGTTACGCGGCAGGACACTGACATGACACACACTTGCAAGTCTACCTCTGAACGGTTAAAAATAAACCAAAATAAAATTTTTGGAGATGCCAAGTCAAATTCTGGACTTAAATCCGATTGAGATGCTTTGGTATGATCTTAAACATGCTCAAAAACCCTTCAATGTAGCTGAATCAAAACAATTCTGCAAAAAAGAGTGGACGGAAATTCCTCCACATCAATGTGAAAGACGCATTGACAGTTATAACAAATGCTTGACTCCAGTTCTTGCTGTCAAGGTTGGCACAACCACTGATTAGGTTTAGAGGACAATTACCTTTTCATACAGGGCCACGTAGGTTTGGATACCCCCCCTTAATAAATGAAATTATCCTTTAAAAACTGCATTTTGCATTTACTCGTGTTATCTTTGTCTAATGTTAAAATTTGTTTGATTATCTGAAACATGTAAATGTGACAAATGTGCAAAATACTTTTTCACAACACTGTATCACAATTTATGTCATACTGCTAATGAAAAGGGGTTATTCGTGCTTGTTTTTTGGTAGTTGCAATAAAAATACTGAACAATCATGACTAACATTTTTAGCTAATGACTTAAAAGCAAGCAAAGAAATGGCAATAAAACATACCACACTAATGTAGACAGTGCTGGATTTGTATTAGTGTTAAATTACCATACTAAAAGCAGAACCATAGCATTTGCTTCATTGACTAATTAGCTTGTGTTACCAAGCTAGCTAATTCTCGCCCCAAAAAAAGAAAAAAAAATGACGACTTATATGCAAGCCTTCTACCCATCACTGCACAGTAATGGACAGAAAACTATGCGTTAGACAACTTCGCTTTAAATAAATAAACAAACAGACAGGTGATAAGTATATACCTTTAGCTACAAAATTGTGTTTCCGTTAGCACCATGGGTTCAGCAGTTGTCGTTAGTTAGCTAGCCTAGTCCCCAGCACAAACACTAATAACGTAGCAGGCTTAACACTTACCACGAGGCGCAAATAGAAAACAAACCTAAATGACAAATGCTTTGTTTTTAATAAATAGAGACAAAAGGCTGTCACTTTAAATCACCAACCTGATCACTTCCTTATTTTTTTTCATAAAATTTTCCTGTGTACAGTGAGGAACCTTCCTCATGGTGTCTCAGAAACTACTACCCTCCAACACTTGTAGATACCTTTTAATCCAAGTAGTAGTCTATCACTGAAACGGCACAGAGCTACAAGAGTTATATATGTATTCATATTCGGGCTGAAATTAATAGCATTTTCTGTCCACCTTTCGAACCTTTTTCAGTGTCGGAAAACGTGAAAACAAAGTCAAGTTCCTTACCGAGCATATTATGCGGTGACTCAAGGAAGAAGCTCCATTCCAGGCTTGTTGTTATTCTGAGCTAACTGTTGACCAGAAAGCTAGTTACCTGTTGTAAACTCGACTACCAGAATGTCTTCAGACTTTGAAACATACGAGCAGGACTTTGGAACAATTACAGCAGAAATAACTAATAAAATTGGCCGAATTCCCAAACTAAGTGGAGGTAAGAGAGTTACATTTATAAGCTGTTAAAGCTAATCTGGCTTGCTAGCTCCAGTCTCAGCTGACAAGGCAGCTAACGGTAGCGATAATGTGATTTCATCCAATATATTGATCAAACTAGTGGTGAAACACGGCTATATGAGAGTTCTTGTTATACAAAAAGAATGTGTTATGTATATGTGGCAGTCTTCTTAGCTTGGTATGTATTTGATAGGTTTCGCCGGTGTGAAAATAGTGTTAAAGAACATCTTAACTCTGTTTATGGTGTTCAGAAGATGATAGAAGCTTCAAATCACTTTAATGAGTAGGTTAATATTAATTGAAACTATTCAACTGAAGTAATCTTTTAGTGTTATTATAGTGATTTAGTGTATGACATTCTTGCCAATACTTACCATAAAGAAAAACCTATGGATGTTTTTGTGGACAATGATCATTGGAAAAGTTAAGTTTTGGAATGGCACTGATATCACAGCAGCCTTTAGTGACACTTTTGGGTGTGTTGTTTTTAGTTTTACTGTGGCTTTCAGTTTTAGCCAGTTTAAAAATATTTCAGCCTTTTGATACCAGCAAGTTTGAAAGCATAATTTTCTTAATGTGTTAGCAAGGGCCTAGTAACTAATATGATGGACAATAACTTACACTGATATATTTCATGTCTTTGTTTCTTTATTCTGGTATTGATTTAAAAAATATTTAAAAGCGTGTCTTTGGTTGACTATTTATTTAGCTCTTCACGTTCCATTCAGTTTTATTTATATAGCGCTAAATCACAACAGCAGTCACTGAAGGCACTTGGATTACAGCAATGTAACCTTCAGTGGACGGCTTTTCCAGCAAAAGGTTAGGAGTTTCAAAAATGTTCTCATTGACCTCCAGAACGCAGTCCTGGATGCAGCTGTAGATGGTGTACTCTGGTTCACCCGTGCATGCTGCCCTGCACAAAGGTGCAAAATAAGGACAGTGCGTCAGTGGCGAGGTCCATAGTAGGAGTTACAGATGAGTTTGAGGTGCGATTACATCAAGCATCAGGTCTGAGTTCCTTCTTGTTTGCAGTGATAATGGACAGGTTGACAGATGAGGTCAGGCAGGAGTCTCTGTGGACTTTAATGTTCGCAGATGACATTTTGATCTGTAGTTACAGTAGGGAGCAGGTATAAGAGGTCCTGGAGGTAAGTTGAGGTATGGATCAGAAAGAAGAGGAGTGAAAGTCAATAGACAAGACAGAATACATGTGTGTGAATAAGAGGGAGACAGATGTAACAGTTAAGATGGATGAGTATAAATAAAAGCAATGCACAGTGCACAAGAAAAGTGAAGAAAGGAGTACAGGAGAGGTGGAATAGTGTCAGGGCTTATTTGTGAAAGATGGACAACAGTAAGAGTAAAAGGAAAGGTTTACAAGACGGTATTGAGACCTGCTATAATGTATGATTTGGAGACAGATCATTAATAAAAACACAAAAGACAGAAAGTTGTTAAGATTTTTGGGGGGAGTGGCCAGAATGGATTAGATTAGAACTGAGTACATCAGAGGGACAGCTCGTATTGAGCAGTTTGCAGACAAAGGTGGAGAGAAAAGGCTGAGATGATTTGGAAATGTGGAGAGCAGGGATGGTGAATATATTGGACAAAAGGAGGAAAAGAGGAAGACCACAGAAAAGATTCATGGATGTAGTGAAGGAACACATGATAGGTTGAAAGCCAGCAGCTGTAAGAAGAAGACATTGCTGGTTTCATCAGTTTGTTAAAGTGATAGCATTCTGTCATTCTATCAGACTTAATTCAGACATAACCAAAGCCATATGTAACACCTTTTGAATGATATATTTAGAATAGATTGTTATTAAATTGTAGCTCTTGAAGTGTGACTTTGTGAATTCTTTAAAATGAAAACACAGGTATTAGCTGGTAGCTTCTGGTCTAGTCTTCTTAGAGTTGTTTTGCCTCTTCATTTGTATGACCCGCAACTCCTTCACTTTAGAAACACTCATTGATAGATTCTGATGCTGTAGGAGTACAAATCGGACTCTGTCTTCATCACAAAATTGTATATAAACATTTTATTCTGTAATAGAATTGAAACTGAAAGCTCAACATACATGAAAAGTATTTAGGGATTTTTGGTGTGGTCCATGTGTGCCTCCAGCAATTAATGCTGTGTTCCCACCACTGATAAGAAGCTACAAACTGACGGCTGACACTTGTTGATGCTTTATGTGCATCAAATCAAAGTTGAGCTGACGTCGACTTTTATTCAACCTATCATACGCTTGATGCAAATAAACACTTGAGCGACACTTCAGTAGCAAACCAGTGACAGTGTCACTTGTGATGTCTGGCTGTCTTTGTAATTTTGTCTGGTTGTGAGAATTTAACATTAAGGCATGCAAATTGTGTCTTTTAAGCTCTCTTTGATGTTTAAGGAGGATTATTATTCTGTTGAAATGTGGAAAAAGCATTATGTTCTAATTTTGCTTTGTACAATAGAAGCCTCTTTAACATATCTGACCACAGTTTTCATAAAGGTGTAGCTTTGAAGCTTCCTTGAGATAACTTTGGGCAGCTGGAGACCACCTTGTTACTGTTTAGGATATTCTCCTATATAGTCATGTCTTTTACTGAGCTGGGCAACTTAAGATGCTGGAGAGACATCTGCACAGTGGTAATCTTTTTAAAGTTGGTTAGTTTTTGTAAATTTTACTCGTTCACACTTATTAAGACTGCTGTTTGTGGAACAACTTCAGGTATTTCTCCCCTCTTCTGCTCTGCATGTATCAGTTTCGGAGAAGAAGCAGAAGAGACATACGCATGCGTGCACACACAGTGAAACAGACAGCAGAGGAGAGAAACAAAACTGCATTGGACTCTTTTGAACTGAACTAAAATAAAAAGTGTGCACAGAATATAAGTCTTTGGCTTGACTATAGAGGGGGGCGGATTGATCCAAATATCGATAGTATCGATACCAACTCTGGTATCGATACTCAGATCGATACTTTTTTTAAATATCCCCTTAAGTTCAGTATGTAGCACTCTGAATTGTATTAAATTAATTAATTTAATATTTTTTTGGAAATGAAAAAATATATCTCAAACACACTATGAAAAATGTCAAACAACAGAAGTTGACACAAAGACCTTTAGAGACTCGCACATTTACATTCTAGGCCTCCAAAAAAAACAGTTTGAAAAAAACATGAAAAGCTGTAAGGTGTGTTTTGTTTTGTTAACCAGTTATTGTGGAAAGTAAAAATCAGAGTGCGTTAATGGTCATTATTTGCAAATTGATGATGAGCCATCTTTTAAGTCATGAGTAACTGCTCTCCCCAACATAAGCTGCCTATATAGGTTTAAAGCGGGGGTGGGCAAATCCAGGCCTCGAGGGCCGGTGTCCTGCAGGTTTTAGATATCACCCTGGGTCAACACATCTAAATCAAATGATTAGTTGATTACCAGGCCTCTGGAGAACTTCAAGACATGTTGAGGAGGTCGTTTAGCCATTTAAATCAGCTGTGTTGGATCAAGGACACATCTAAAACCTGCAGGACACCGGCCCTCGAGGCCTGGAGTTGCCCACCCCTGGTTTAAAGTATCGGTATCGGCAATTTTGGCCCTGTATTTACTTGGTATCGGATCGATACCAAAATCTGCAATATCGCAACACACTACTTGACTACATTTTCAGATAGTAATATGTTGTTAATGTTAGACAAACCTCCTTTCTCATCGCCAGTTCTGATACTTGGTTCTGTCGGTTTCAGACATATGAAATCCTGACTATCTGAGCCTGTGTTTTTGATACTGTAATTTATATTCTGCAGGATCTAAGCACGAATGCATGACTTTGACTTTTTTCTTTGAAGGGAGTCTTTAAAATGTATTTATGTTTAAATTTCTGTACTGTGAAACCCTGCACCAAAAGAGGGTTAGGGGTGGGTTAAAACCTACAGATACTGTTGACCACCTAGCTCTGGGTCTTCCCATCCTGTGTTTCCTACATGCAGATTTACCAGATTTCTGCATTAGTGCTTTGGTGGCAGTCTTTCAAGACAGTCTCCCTAGACAGACAGCTGAAAGACAGGCAGCTTGAGGATTTGGGTAACCCTGGAAGGGAAACACGAGTATGGATGACATGGAAAAGGCCAGAGCTAGTTGGCCAGTTGTGATTTAACTTTAACTTTAAAAATGTAATTACTTGTACTTGACACCTAACATACCCATAAATGAATGCAGACATATCAATTGGTAATACCTTCCTATTTAAAATGACTTAATACAAAGCACATAATAGAAACTTGAGCTTCAGTTGCTCGCTTATTTCACAAGGGATCACCACAGTAAATAGCTCCACTATTGATATTGCAGTTTGTTTTTTTTTAAACCCCAGATTCCCTTCCTGATGGAACCCCACAGGGATTTATGTCTCCTCCTGGGATCAAACCATATCGTTTGCTTGTTAGGCAGATGTATAAACAGCTACACTGTCATCTGACACCACTCAATACTAGTCACAGTTAAAAGCTGAGGTAAAATAGTCATTGAGTTTTTTTTTTTTTTCTCAGTGCAGGAGCCTTTCTGCACAGCACCTTCTTCCATTTTTACGGTCACTTTTTAAAATTAAATGGTATTTTGTAGTGTGAAATACACTGGGTGTTTTTAGTTTACAGCTACACAAAACCAAAGTGGTGTGAAATATATGTAAAGGTGCATATGACAATTAATATAAGGCTGAACTACTACATATTAAAATTTTGGTGTCCACAGCTAACTGAGTAGTAGCAACCGTTACTACTTGCGCACAGTGAGTGTTAACTAGTAGTTTGTTTATAGTTTTTCAGTTTTCATATTTGGAAGCTTTATCTCTTCCTCTCGGCTCACACTTGCTCATTGGGTTTTCAAAGGCGCTGCTCTCACAAAACCTCGCTTGACTGAATATTTCTGGTTTGGAATTGGCATGTCTGAAGACTCATGGCAGCCCATTCCACAGAGTAATTTCTCATTGCTTCCTCTCACCATCTGTTGACTGTGTCAGAGGAAGCCTGTATGAATATGTACAAAGCTAGAAAATGCATTACAACTATAAGTAGTTGTTGTGTGTTTTCTGACACCAATGGAATAGTTTACAGTTGAATTTCAATTCCCTTCCTACTCATTAAGTTTTTCTGAAGTTCCTTTGGCTCTTCTAACCCAAGTCGATGCATTTTGCCCATGATATTCCCTCTGTTTAATATTTTAAAAAAGGAACCATAATGTTGTTCTTGTAGTTTATCACTTTTACTTGGCATGTTATGTTGTTGATAATGGCCATGGCATGTGGAAAACATGCCCTGGATGTTCACAAAACAATAAAAAAAAAAAGTATATTTATACATTGATTTTTGTATATTATTTATTTGCAACATTGCTCCAAAACTCTGCATCAAGAAGAAATTTGAATAAGAATGCTATGAACAGAACAAGGCTCAACATCCTTGTTCTATTAAACATGGCTCCAAGTTTTCACATTTGAGTGTTCATGGCAAGAGATTATTTGTCAATCACTGGCATTGAAATATGAAACGTAAAAAAGTAAAAGAAAAATACCAAGCCCTTTGTTTTCTTTTTTTTGCCTTCTGTGTACAAAACTCCTCATCCGTCTGTCAGCGGGTTCTAGTCTTGGTAAATATCCATACATATTTCACGGCCCTCTAGCTCGGGCCTGAGCTTGAGTACGAAAGCGTCATCTCATCTTTCACTGAATTGCCTCTGGCTGTTTACTGTATAGGTTGTAAGGTTGGACACAGGTTTTAAAAATGAATTTGAGGACCATGTTGGCCTATGGCACCTGAGAAACGAAGATCTTGTCTTATCTTTTTTTTTTTTTTTGCAGTCCCACAGCTGGGTATTCTTGTGATTTACTTTTGTTTGTTTGTTTCTTTGTACTTTACTTAAAATGCTTTTCATACTTTGCTTTTAAACCCTTATTAGAATACATCTGTTGGGTTTTCAAAGCAAATAACAGTTTCAGAATTTCTTAATGACTGTAAAAAAAAAAAAAAAAAATAGATATTG
>VUQG01014158.1:14317-24419 GCA_015106755.1 Etia nguti | reverse complement strand
CACCTCACACACCCAACCCTCCCCCCGGGCCTAAAAGAAGACAGAACGAGGGAGAGAAGAGACACAGAGAGAGAGAAATTCAGGAGGATAAAGCTTTGAAGTGGCTTTCCATCGCAGCGAGTCTGCCGGCCGTCTCCCCGAGACGTGTCACCTTTGCCGAGAGGGAATAGGAAAATCACGTTTCGAATGGTAATGATAACATACTAATCACTTGAGCTCTTTGAAGAACCCAGGGAGTGCGCTACTCTGTCAGTATCCCTGGCTGCCTCATGCTCCCAGGCACACACAGGCACTGCAGCCATGGTCTAGGTGTATTAGCTTAAGCGTTGCATGTCAGTGCGTCCCCTGCATCGCAGCTGATCCATAGGGGCTCATTATAGCCCAGGCTTGGTATCCGTTTTCTCCCACATGTATACTGACACCATATCTGTTGGTGCCACTACCACTTCCATGCCACCTCCAAACCCCTTTTACCACAACCTTCACCAAAAACACACCACACCTTGCATCCAGCCCCACTCGCCATCTACTTATCAGTTTCCTCCTACCGCAAGACCATTTTATCACTCAGCCACCCAACCCGTTCTCCTATCGCGCCATCCTCCCCCTGCCCTCCCTTTAACTATTAAAAAGTATCTCTGCAATTTTAAATGACATCTGTCAGCGGCACAAAGAAAAAAGAAACAAGGGAAAGAAAAGAGTTCAGAGGGAGTTTTCTCCTCCCTGCTCTTTTCCCATCCCTCTTGTTGTCAAAGTTTGAAAAGTGTGTCGTTGACTTTTTTTTTTTCTTCCCCTCCACATTTTTCATTTCCTCTGAGTGATTAGCTGGTACACATTTTGACAGCCAAACCAAAACTAGAGATTTCACTTCTTTCCCTGTCCCCTTCACTCATGTGATGGGCGTGAAACCCTTGTCAGATGGGCGGCTGTCATTCATTGGGTTGTTTTCCAGTGTCAGATGTGTTAAATCTGATCAGTTTCTTAAGGTTGCGCATTAGAAAAGCCGTCACAACCAACAGCATTCAAGTAAACATTTAAGTCTTCCATGTTTATGCTGTTTGATTGCAGTGTGGGTTTAATGAAAGCTCGGTCTTATGTTGGTTTTGCACATGAAGTGTCTCAGTTCAGTGGATGATGAGGGGTTGTTTTTAGTATGTATGTAAGTGCATCTTTATATGTTATATAGGTTGCTGAGCACTTTGGACTCAGGAGACATGTTGTATGTAAATAAATCCATAAGGTTAATAATTTTTAGAGCTTGGCAATTCTGTTTGTAAGGCCACTACGGCAGGCTTTAAAGGGCAGCTCAAAACAGTCACCAGTTACAGACTTTTTAACTAACTTTATCTAAGTTTAATTAACTGTTTCAGCCTTTCAGAGAAAGCGTTGAATAAGAGCCTAAAAAAACTGTAAATTTCAGCATTTTAAAGCTACCACTATCTCCACCAAAGAAAGTGAGAGCCCATAGTGGACGTCCAGTCAACGGATGAGCTCTTTTCTTGTCTTGCTTGTTATATAGGAGCTATTTAGGTAGAGAAGAAGCCAAAACCACTGGTTTGCTTGGTATCCTAGGAACTGCTATCAGTAGTTTGTACTCGTGTACACGTGATATTTACAGCCATAGCTTAGACCTTGATACTCACAAACACCCTCTTTGGAAAATAAAAAATCAAATTGCAGTATTAATAATTTATGAAACCCATCTTTTCTTGCTATGCTCTCTGAACTCCATTCTTTAAATGGACAGTCTTGTCGATTGCTGATAGTTGTGAGGAATCCAAGGAGGAACACAGTAGCTCATATCACAAATTTTTATGCATTCATGACACTGATGAGTTTGAAAAATATGATTTTTAGACTTTATGTGTGGCATTACTGTCCACCTGTAAAGGGGGTAGATTTTGATTTGTGACTGGAGTTTTTCCTCCAGTTGGAATACATCAGCTGGAACTGGTTTTCTTTTACCTGGACAGCTCTTAAATAAATTTGTATTTCATCTTAAGGCGAGGAGTTGAAACAAATTAACTGTTCTGTGTCGAGCGGCAGGCAGGGTTCTGAAATAATATGAGGAGGCAGCAAAGCTCCAAGTAGTGCCGCTTTTTATGTCCAAGATGAGGCAGCAGCATCCTTTTTTACATGCATTTGCTTGATATTCCATCAGGACACAACACATTGTCATCCATGAAGGTTATTGCCAACATGGTTGTATTATGTTGTCGCTGTGGATGTGGTCTGTCTGCTTAGGTGACAGTGTTGATGTGTTTCTTTGAAATGGGTCCCAGCCATCTCAATCAATTTTTATTTTGTGTTTGTTTCTCCAGCTTGAGTTCTTTTTTTTTTCTATTTATTGCAGAGAGCACATCTGTTGGACAACACAGAGAAGCTGGAAAGGTCATCACGGAGACTGGAGGCCGGCTACCAGATAGCAGTAGAAACTGGTACGTATTCTGTTATGGATTGGAAAAGGAGTGGGGCGGTGTTGGGTGCGGTGGGGTTCAAGATAGTGCTGAGGATGAGTGAGCGACAGCAAATTGTCTTGCTCATATGCGAGGTGGGTGGATATGTGTGAGTGTGTGTGTGTGCGTGTGTTTTTGGAGGGTGGAAGGAGGGGAGTCGGTGGGGAAAAAAAACCTCTTTCCTTGACGCCTGATGACATTTTCGGGAGCACATCAAAGGTGAGCCAGGGAGGGAGTGAGAGAAGTGTACAGGCGACAGATCGGGCGCTGCTTCTCCTTGCTCTGCTCCTGAAGAAAATTCAAGCATCACTATGGCTGTGTGTGTGTGTGTGTGTGTGTGTTATGTATGCATGTGCATTTGGTGGGTGGTGCTGTGCTTTTTTTTTTTTTCTTCTCCACAAACAGATAGGGGGTCTATGAAAATAAACAATGTCAGCATTCCTCCTGAAGTTCTTAATTCAGGAGCAAGAAAGAAAATAAAAACATATCACTTTCTAAATAAATCCTCTTAAAAACACACAAACCTTTTTTTCCCCTCATTATCAAGGATGGTTTTAATCTTAAAATAGGAAAAAATCTCATTGGGATCTTAAATAGATTTAACCAGTTAGCATATTTCTCCCCCCCCCCCCATCTTCCTTCGTGACAGTCACCACATTATTGAGGCGCAGTGTATTCCTCAGAGATATATCAAAGCTCATTCTTGAAGTATCAACCAGCTTTCTGTGGCTTCCGTTGTAGTTTTGAAAAAGTTTGTCAATTTACACTATAATCGCGGGGTGGCTGGTGTGCGCGACATCGACAGATTTAATAATTCAAGTCAAGGCAGGTTTGCACGGAGACCACTGGCTTTTGATGTTCCCTGTAACTTGCATTCACAAATTCCTAAATACAATCTGCATTCTCTGCCTAAAAATGTTGATTCAAATTTCCGAGATGATTCTGACGTTATTAGAGTTTCTCGACGGTGTCGGATTCTGCAACAGCCGGCGGATTTTTAATTCCGCCCTGCCACAGCTTTCACAGTGACTCGTTTTGATGTTTTGCCTCACAGCTTGGTTGTTGGTGAAGAAGTGTACAGTGACTTAGCGGTGTTGAGCACCTCCCATGTCCAGTGGTTTCTCCCGCTGTAGTCAGCCACATGCCCCTTGACCCAGTGTCACCAGTAGCTGTCTCATCCACTGTGTGTGCAGCTAGCTAAGAACAATGCCCGTTTATCCTGCCTCGGTCCCACACACGTGGCTCGGTCCACACCAGCTGCGGGGTATGTTTGTGGTTTGGTGGGGAAGCTTCGCCCCGTGTCTTTAATCCATGACCCCTTCCTTTACTCTGCTGTCGATACCAGCCCTCCGCTCAGATGCACAACCTGAAATGGTGATGTCTCCAGGTCAACTAGAGAATACATCTAAGCAAGGAACGTAGATCCACGCGGCATACGCAGCTCTCCACCAGACTAATCTGCCAAGCTCTCAAATTCAATAAACACTGTTGGCATGAACATTAGGAAGCCAGATTTATCTACTCGGTTAATACAGTTTGACAGAGTTCACCATCTGATCCAAAGTTCTTTTTTTCTTTTTTCTATTGGATTGTTCGCCCGTTTCAAATGATATATTTCCTCTGGTTGTTCTACTGTGATGCATCACAACACTTCCCAGACATCTTCATAATATCTTGCACCATTTAGTCCATACTCCTGCCAGATTAGTGAGTCACACAGTACACTAAGGAAACTGGATTTATGTTGAACTTGGTTTTTTTCATAACCCAACCAAAGATTCAGTTTATTGTAGTTTGTTCTTTTTTCACATCATCAAGTACAAAACAAAATAAATATCCAAGTCCTGCAAGTGCTAGGCTTTATTCATGAGCATTATGAAATGCCATTGGCAGTTGTTGTGGAATAAGCTTTGTGTTTTCAAATGCAGGTGTGGCATCAATGGATATTTAACAAGAATAATTAGAGCATTAGGTGTTTCTCCAATCACACATTCTTTAGTCATACTGTAAATGCTACTCTTGCCACACAGCTCAACTCTTCTTAGACATCTAAGCCTTACTTTTTTACCAAGAGCAGTTTAGCATCGTTATTTTGCAGTAATTCAAAGTTGCATTCTCCATCCACAATGACACAGTAGCCCTTAAGAACTACAATTGACCAATGGGGGAAGTGGAACTAAAAGACATTATATTTCAAAGAGAGAGATCCTGAACAAAGAAATGGCGTAGAAACTCTTTGCCCCCTTTTCTCTTCACCGCCGACAATATCTCTCTTAATGACCAGGAACAAAAAAAAACAGGATGCTTCTAGGTCACATTTAAGGGGAAAAAAAGAAGACTCTTAGTTCTAAGAAAAGATGAATCTTGACACAGTATCATTTTATCATAGATATTTTAGTTTTTTCTTCTTCTATTCTCAGTGTCTCTAGTGTATTTTGTGAAACAAAGGCTTGCCAAAAGCAGTGAGAGCCCTCAGAGGGATATAGAGGAGCCTCTTTGGGCATGCAGAGCTATTTACCACACGCACCCTCAAGAAACAGGGTTCTCTGTTTGTCTCATAAATAAAGTATAGAACTTCATTAGTGAAGAGCACTGACTTGAAAGCCCAGGCATAGAGACATGCAGACATGGGGGCTAGCCCAGTTAAAGAGGGCAGTAAATAAAGAGGGAGGGCATGCAGTTAGCCAATTTAAAGACATTTGAGTCAGGGGCATTTGAAATGCCCAAATGTGGAGGCTTGTCAAATTTTGGAGATGTTGTTAAATCAAAGACATGCTGGATTTTAGTCCTTCCCGCCAAAGCTGAAGATATTTTGAATGATTCATGATGCTTGTTTAGGAATGAAAATAGCATGTTGTGCAACATATCCATGTTGCAATGATTTGTTGACTTACCTTTCTATTCATTAAAGGTTAGAGACTGATTAGCAGTTTCTGAAAAGATATGACTCTATAAAATATATATATTTAAAAATAAATTCTACTTTACATAAGAAAATTTCAAATCTTAATTAAAAAACTTAAATATTAATTTGTGTTATGTCAGCACTTAAAATTCTTTGATGGTGCTTTATTGCACTTTTGTGAGGATGTAAATAGTTTAAGGTTGAAATGTAACCTTGCCATAGCAGTCATTGAAAGGACCGCTAAGGCGAGCGATCTAGCTTAATTCTAAATTTGTAAGTTTCATTTTTTATATATAAAGGTAATTTTATAATAAATACAAGTTTACTGCAAACACAAACCAAAGGCAGTATTTAAAAAGTGCACAATTCAGTAAATCACCCAGCAAATATGGAGGAAACTTACTTTGAAAATTCATCCTCCCTTATGCTTGTCACAAATACTTTAGCAATGTCAACAAAATGAGCCGCTGAAACAAAGACGAGGACAGACAAAAGCATTGCTGCTCTGCATTTTAAAGGTGGCCAGCAAGAGGCTGAGACACTCCTTCTTAGGTGAGTGTTCTTGGTGTTTAGGAGCCTGTAATCAATCCTGCAAATGAAAACAGCTCATTAGGGATTGATTTCAGCCCCGTTTAGATAAGCAGAGAGGGTTGGGGTACGGCCCCCAGGGGCCCCAGCCTAGCCCAAAGTTCACGCCATGCCAGGTAGAGAGCAGCACTGCAGGCTATCAACTTTATTAGGATGGAGATAAGCTGATTAGACCTTGTCAATCAAAGGTGCCAGTGACTCAATCATGATCCAGGGGATTTTTCTTTCTTTCTCTCCCTTTTTGTCTCTCTTCCCACTCTCACACTCTCCCTCTCTTTTTTGTGATAAATCATTGAAGCGACCAACAAAGTGGCAGCCATCGCTGGGCTAAGCTAAGCAGCCCTGCAGTTGTCACCAAGGCAGACGTGTGAGGACCCTGTGATGATGTGACGACTATATTAAAGAGTACATCAATTTGTTTTAGAGCAGTTTGATTTTCAACTGCAGTGGTATTAAAAGAGGGGTGGGGGGGCAAAAGAGGGGAGGGTGAGCCTGTCGGCGTCATCGAACAGGATTCCAGTGGCAGAGCAAGGGGTGCTGGGACAGCGAGAAATAAATAGATAAATGATGGAGTGACGAGAAATAAATAAATATGTTTTTGTAAACATTAAAAAAAAAAATCTTCATGGCTCTCGTTTGAAGCAGAGTGTGGCTTTGAGTCTTGCTGAGAGTCCATGGGTGCTGGAGTGGCCCAGTAACACAACACACATTTGTCCCGACTCTCTATCTCTCCCTCTCCATCTTCGTCTCTTTCTCTGTGTCTCTCCCGCTCGCTTTATTTCTCCCTGTTCCCTCTAAAGATCAGACTCGATGATTCTTTTGGTGCTGGGCCACCAAAGCGTCACCTCAAATCCATAAGCAAACACTTAACAAATGACTTAGTTAGTTACGTTTATGAACACCGACTTTTATATTAAACAGAGGCTATTGTTATCACTCAATGCATTTTATTGAAGTCTTTAATATTCCAAACATCCTGTTACTGCAGTGTAATGTATAATATTTTATTACATTTTAACTCATTTGCACAAATCAAAATCCTACAAATAAATAGGTAATTAATCAGTATTTAAGTGGAATTAGTATTTTTGGAAATTGACAATTATTTTACAGTCTCAATACATTTAAAGAGATTGGTTTGAAAATTAGGTTTATAATACTAGTTTCAAGTTTTGTTTGTTTTGCAAATGCAACCCAATTTTATACTTGGATTTTTTTTTTTTGTATTAATAAGTACTTTAATGATTTATATATTTTTTAAAAAAGCATAGTATATACACACACTAAATGCAATGTAAATCTTTTTCTTATTAGCATGTAGCTGAATCTTTTCTCACTTCTTATTTTAGTTTATTCTCTCTGTTCTGCAATGTAGTTTTAATATTTTAAGCATCTCCTTTTCATTTCTCTTTTTAAAAGGACACTTTGCTAAAGTGGATTTCCTTGAGGTACAGCATAATAGATCACTTTTTTTTTTGTAGGCCGATACAATTGGCATGTTGTATTGTGTTCAAAAAGAATACTAAGTTATTTGATAATTGTTTGATTAATAAAGCCGAGAGCTAGGACTTAAATATTTCACAGCTTGAATTTTCAGCTAAAGAGAAAAGAGGCCTTTTTTTTTTTTTTAATATGCTTTAAAGCGAAAAACGTTTTTCTATAGCTATTTTAAAAGAAAACAGTCATTAAAAAAACACTGCCAAAATTTAACTTGAAACCATATTTCCTAAATATATATGCTTCAACGCATAACATCTCGCTCTCAGAAAATCTAGCCGTGGGTGAGCTGTTTATCGGTAAACCCCCGGTGGATGAAAGGCGTAGCAATAATGATTTTTTCTCTCCTAATCGGACCTTGTCAGCAAGGCGTCTTATCGTGGAGAGGAAAATGACACCGATCCTATCGAAGAGCCTGGAGTCCGAATCGGCGGCGTGTGTCCCCCCCAATCATGGCCGGCCGTGGCCCAGTCATATCTAGCGCCGCCACAAACGGCGAGCGACGCTTTTTTATGTGGACTTCAAAAACGTCGCGAGTCATTAAAATTGCACCCACGTTTGGCAGCGGGGATCAGCCGCTCTGGAGCGAAAATGGGATGTGGGAAGAGGAGACTCACTAAATGTGTTAATTCCATCCTCACATGTTTACGGCTTAATTTTAATCTGTTTGAGGGAGGAGGAGGGGTGGAGGGACGATTGGAAAGGGGGGCGGGAGGGGCAATGAGAAAGCCTAGCACTGCAATAAATCGCCATTATCTTTGACACCCTAGGACTCAGCTGTTCCAGGGATTTAGGGGTCCACTGGCAACAGTGTATATCGTAGGGCATGAAAACACTGTTTACGCTTGAACTGCGGTAGCTAAGGTGCAATCACCAGTTTCAGGCTGCCCAGACAAAAGGCCTTACGTGCACAATGGCCAGCTAGCATACGGACCCTCAATGGAAGAGCTGAACCAACAGACTCAAGTATGTGTTTGTGTGCGCGCGCCTGGTTTCCTGAACGTGCGTGGGCAAGTCTCTGTTTCCCTGTGTATCGACAGGTGTTGCTGCAAACATCCAAATATTAGTTTGAGCTTTTGTGGGGCTACAAAGATGGAAATAAGTGACGTGTTTTTGCAAAGTTAAATGAACCTTCTCCAAAAATAGATCAAGAATTTTTGAACGAACAAAGATTGTTCCGTTAAGCTTACCGTCCACCAGCTACTACAGCTGCTCCTCGCCTCCTTGTGTTCCTCCATTAGGTCTCCACAGAGTGCGAGCTAGCATTAATAAAATTATGAGAAAAAATCTAATAATTAGACCTTTAGTCAGTTATTAGATTCAACAAGGCTCTCAACATAATGAGACTCTTGGAAGTAATGATCTGACTAGAGAGCTCATTGGAGCTTTCCTGCTAAGTGTAAAAAAAAAAAAGAGTGAGAGACAACATTTTTAAGAGAAATATTGGTTTTAAGCTCAGCAGAGATTTACAAAACGCATTTAAACATTTAAGCTAGGCCCTAAAACTTAATCACTAGCATTATATACATTTAGCAACTTTATGATGGATATGAGATGAGATTGACCAAGCAACATTGACTCAAATCTTTTATTAACTAAAGATTAAACCAGCACAATGATTGCAACTGAACACAGGCAGCCCAACTGCTTGATTAGCATTCCTCAATAGCTAACCATGAGCGATGTCCCCAACTACGGCAAATAGCATTTTTTGTGTGCACTTTACTAGTCTATTTAATCAGAAAACACAATTTCATTAAAGCACAAACGTCCTTGAGACGATGAAAATTAAGTCATTTTGGGACACTTTGTAAATTGGTCTATATTCCTGATCAAACCCCATCCAAATCATTTATTGATATAATCTTATCCTTATCTCAAGATACAAAACACCCTCCAAATGCTAGATTGTGGTTAGACACTATATCTTAAAAGAGACCATCGTCCCAACCTTAAATCAGGTTTTTTTTCTTTTTCTATTTTTAGGTTAAAATAACTAAAAAGATACCCCCTGCCTTCTCGCATGCAGAAGAAAAAAGTGTAGCATTGACCTCTGGCTGACACAGAGAAAACTGAGGGAGGGTGGTGGGGGTGAGATGGAGAAAAAGAAAGCAGAAAGAGCGACAGAGAGGAGAGAGCTAAGACAACAACTGTGAAGAGCCGCATAGGGTTAAAGAAAAACTGTTTCAGAAGGAAATGGGAGACAAAAGCGCGGACTCGGAGCCCCCATGGGTGCTTTAAAGAGCCGCTACATCTGAGGTGCTGAAATATTAAAAACAGAAAAGGAGAAAAAAAAGCTGAAATAAAGTAAAGGAGTGGGAATGAGAGGGAATTGTGCTATTTTGTCAACTGAGGACCTTTTAACAGAAAAATTAATTGAGTGATGAGAATGACGCAGTGAATGACAAGATGATTGATGACATTTAAAACCCGAAAACGGAGTAAAAAAAGAAAAGAGATTAGACATTTATCAGAGTGAGTGGATAGGTTGCTGTATAGAAGCAAGAAATAGAAATAATGGAAAGGAGATTACCAAGATCCACATGAAATGTTTGAATGTTTTTTACTTGTTTACCAGTTTTTTTGTGGGGTTTTTTTTTGTTTTTAAAAATCCTCTTGCTTCTCTTTGACCAGTAAACCCCCCTTACACATGTTC